>CP139503.1:67057122-67328826 GCA_021014915.2 Artemisia tridentata subsp. tridentata | reverse complement strand
ATAGAATATAATATATATATATATATATATATATATATATATATATATATATATATATATATATATATATATATATATATATATATATATATATATAATATATATATATATATATAAATCGTATCTTGGTCATAAGCGAGTTGTGGATTTTTTGTGTGCTCTATCTCTTCCTCACGCATTAACTCACCACCCTAGAGGTGTGGTAAGTCTTCTAATAACCATACAAATTCGTTTTGTTACATTTTAATACTTCATGCATTCCATATTTATAAGTTTCGAACGTATAAACCTTACACTATTATTTTACGTACATACTTAATTCTAGAACTCAAAACATGGTTAGTCTCCCTTGTGGAAGGCCTAGGTACCATGAAATGCACTCACGTCATCTTTGTTTATAACTTACATGCATGTTTCGAACTTCTTTTGAAATCAAGGATCACCCGTATAAACTTATGAAAAACCATGAAAATTTAGGGATAATTACTAAAATAGCCCGATTGCCCAAGTGCTAAGAGTATCTAGCCCGCTCACAGAAAATTCCCCCCTTAGCCCAGGGCAACTGATCCGACGGACCACAGGACGCCACGTCACCGACCAAAGTATATATACAACTGTTGATACGATGTATAAGGGATGTATTGTATTTTAGGCAACTTTTGAATTTTGGGCAACAAATACATGAACAAAAGGATATTTTGGTCATTTTACGTGCATTAAAATTAGAAACTTGTTATTAACATAAGACCACAACTCGATGGATTCAGATCTAGCTCTCAATCAAAACAAAAATAAATCCCTATCACTCCCACGCATAACAAATCATACACAAACAAAAAAAACACAAACTGCACTCACAAAAAAATCCAAAACAACACACACAACACAAATACATCCAACCGCTGTTGCTATGGGGTGGTGCTGTCCTTATATGCAGGTAAAAGTAACATCATTATAGAAGTTGAAAGAAGCTATAGTATTACTATTACCAGATATTTGTTCATATGCTTGGGAAGGTTTTTCTTTTTTTGTCTTGTTATCACTAGATGTTTAGACGATCCTGTGTGTTTGTTTTTGCAGCTTGATACAACAAACACAGAAATTCTTTATGGAGAAAAAGGATCCTAGCGATGCAAGATCTGTATGTATCTATGACTCTAGCATATCTAAATTCTTTGGAAAGTATATATGGATGTACACATAGATATTATATGTATGTATGTATGTATATATGTAAGCATATATATGTAGCTGGAAGGGGTAAACTGTTGTGGTCTCAGCATAAATTATGTCCCATGTCCTATCAATATTTTCTTTTATTCGATTTTACATGTAGTCATACTCTATAGTTTTCACCATATGTGATAATTTTGACCCACTTTATAAATGGATTGATTCAGGCTAGTTTTTATCTCTAGCGAGTTAAACGTGTAGTATAAAAAATAAAAATTTAGCGAGATAATTTTGTGGGTCAACCCGACCCAATCCATACAAAAACCCTTCGTTTTCAACCAATTGTTTATTGTTGCTTTTATTATGATGGTATGATAAGTACTACTAAATGACTTTTAAGTTCTTTTGACTTACAGATTGGTTATGAATTTGCTGGAAAAGCTGTTTATTCTGCAGTGTGGGTTGCATCTATTTCATTATTCATGGAGTTGCTGGGTTTCTCTACTCAAAAATGGGTCACAGCTGGAGGTGTTGGTACTGTATTTCTTACACTTGCAGGCCATGAGGTACTTCCTCATTATACGTAAAGAATTCTTGTTTATTTTCACTTAAGACTTCTATTGCGAATAATGGTTTTCAAACATAATTTCCGCACAGATATTTACAAATTTCCTGTCAAGTGTAATGATCCATGCAACAAGGCCGTTCGTACTAAGTGAATGGATTCAAACCAAAATCGATGGGTATGAAGTCTCTGGTACAGTTGAGGTATGCTTTTCTTCTATACTTAAAGAATAAACTAAAAGATTTAGTTGCATCACTGCATTTGTAGATCCTTATGTTCTTGCTCGGTTGCTCCGTTATTTTAATCTAAAAGAAGAGTAATAAGCAGCTTTCTTTAAGGTTGTGTTCAAGACAGTTACGCAAGTGTGTGATTCATGGTCTTTCTAACTCTGTGCAGCGTCTAGATAGAAGGCTGCTGACCTTAAGTAGCATAATAGTTACACCTTAGGTAGTAGTTTTGTCCCTTTTACTTAGAAATGAGCTATATAGTACTCAAACAAGCCAAACTGGTAATCCTCAAGAACAGAACGGGTTTAGACTCTGGAGTGGTCTGAAGTGTATTAAATTGCCTATAACATCTTAAATCGCCTTATTAAGATAATAGATAAATTTCTTGTTAATATAGTATTTTAATTATATACAGTTCATTAGTTACTTGTAGTATATAGAAAATGGAACAAAAATTGCTGGTCGGCTCACTCGAACCTAAAACTTATTAAAAATAACGCATTATGAGGCACAAACCATTCTGAACAGTTACCCAACCTGCCATTGTCTATTTCTTTCTTAGGTGATCTAATTCATATATTTTGTTGCGTGTTTCAGTATGTGGGTTGGTGGTCCCCAACAATAATAAGAGGTGATGACCGTGAGGCGATTCATATCCCGAACCATAAATTCACAGTCAATGTGGTGAGAAATCTGACCCAAAAAACACATTGGCGCATCAAGACTCATCTCGCTATCAGCCACGTAGATGTCAACAAAATTAATGTGAGTAGTTTATCAACCCTGTGAATAGCAATATTCTCAATTGTTTTGTTTCATGCACTCCCTAAAATATTGGCTTATGTTATTGGAACAGAACATTGTGGCTGATATGCGGAAAGTTTTGGCCAAAAATCCTCAAGTTGAGCAGCAAAGGCTGCATAGGCGAGATATATCATATATGATTATATGTATAGCAGAATAGAGTCGTATGGTGATGTTGGTAAAAGATCATAGTCATAACACTTGGAGACATAAGGGTTCAAATAACTCACTTTCTGCATCATTGTTTAAGATATAACTTGCTTAATTATGTGCTTTTAGCATCTAATCCAAAGGTGAGGAAAACTACTAGTGCAGTAGTGCTAGATGGGTACCAACTGTTCTCAAGTACTTCAATGGTCATTGTTATAGTTATCTCTGCTTCTGCCCACAACTCATTTTTTATGGTGGAGTATATTTTAAGCACAGGTTCTCTTTTTAGCCCTCAGGGTATTGGGAAACGAAAGTTATGTTTTTCAGCCCTCAGGTTATATTGACTGTGTGAGTATCAAAGTGGTGTTATATCTGTTTATATAGGTTTATTTCTGGTGTACTTAAAATTTAACATGACTACTGTGGGTATGTGTTAGCTGGGGAAGTGCTTAATTTCTTTTGCTATTTTTCTTGTATGGATCTTGATGTCATGTAATCCATGTACCAGGCTTGCTTATGTGTCCTCATATGTTTCTTTTATATTAAGTTATTAACTATTTCTATTTTTATTTAAGCAATGCAGGATCTGTATATCCATGTTGGCTGGCCTTTGTATAGGAAGTATGGGCATGCCTTTGAGGTTAGTGTTCTGAAATAGATGGAGGAAATTCATGACTCATTGTCGGATATTGCTATAGTACATATCTCATTCTTCTTCTATATGCTTGCAGGCGTTTAAGTTGGTTGTTAGTGATCCTGACGCTATTCTCGATTCGCTAACCCGTGAAGTTAAAGAAACCGGAGCTGATGGAAAAGAGGTAACAAAAGTGGTTCCTGATTTATCACAAGAAGTCAAAGAAGTGTAATCGTGCATTGCAACAACGTTCTCAAAGAAAAGAAACTGATGATCCTATCCTTTTAAAAGAAATTGATGAAAGTAATGAGTGGGTCATCGGTGTTATGGATGAGGAGAATGAGGGTAATGCGGAAGTTGTGTTTGATGAGGAAGATGGTTTGACATGGAGAGTGGTGGACAAGGCTTCCGGGGCATCTGAACCGGCTTATTTGACCAGAACAAGTACACTGCATCATTCTAAAGGAACGGGTGTCGGTTGTTCCACCTCCCGTACTCCTAGAGTACCATCTCATAATACGTGTGAATTAATTGATGAAGATGAAGAAATGGAAGAGAATATTGGCATGAGTGAAGACGAGGGGGAGGACTTAGAATTGGGATTTGATTATGATGAGGATAGTGAATAGAGCTCATAGTTTAGCACTTAGAAGTGAATATAGCTCCTAGTTTAGCACTTAGAAGTGAATAGAGCTCTAGTTTAGCACTTTAACCTAGCAACCTTTAAGCAACCTTCTTTTGATTATCTTTTGTGATTATTAGGCTCTAACTTGAATTTTATGTTGTTTTGCTACTTAAAGGTTTGCTACTTAAATGGATTTGTGCTATATTTATATATATTATATGTTGTTTTAGTATTTTATGTGTTATAAGTAGTATATAAATAATTTTTTATTTTTTTTTCAAAAGTGTGCGCCTCGCGTACGATAAACATGTTTTTCAAGAATGTCATACTTTTTCTATAAATAGTAATACAATAAACATTGTTAATGCCTTAAAACAGATGGAAAAATCAAACATAAATTACAAGGAGAAATTATGTTTTTATATTTTTTTTACTATTTTGCATTTAGTAGATTTTCTCAAAACAAAAAGTGAGCTACATAAATTACCAGCAGGAATGACTCATTTTTGGGCAACTTTTTGTATTTTTTGGGCAACTTGTGTATTTTTGGGCAACTTGTGTATTTTTTGGGCAACTTTTGTATTTTTGGGCGTTGACTCATTCCTGCTGGTAGCTTTCAATACAAATCCTGCTGGTAGCTTTCAATACAAAAGTTACCCAAAAAATACAAAAGTTGCCCAAAAATACACAAGTTGCCCAAAAAAATACCAAAAGTTGCCCAAAAATACGTCAGCATCAATTAACACTACCAGCAGGAACCAGCTAAAGCTAACAGCAGCAATGAACTTATTCCATAAAATATTTTTTTGGGCAACTTGTGTATTTTTTGGGCGTGCGTTGACTCATTCCTGCTGGTAGCTTTCAATACAAAAGTTGCCCAAAAATACACAAGTTGCCCAAAAAATAGACAAGTTACCCAAAAAATACAAAAGTTGCCCAAAAATACTAAAAGAACCCATTTGATTTGTTATAAACCCGCCTATCTTACTAGAAAATGGAGCTCAAATTTGACAAAACTAGGCCAAAATCTAGTTTAGCAGGGTGTCACAGCTTCTAGGAGCTTAACCTGCTATATAAAACCGAAAGGGTAAAAACAAATGATACAAATAGTACATATATGATGTATAAAGTTCGGGCTACTCTGGTTGGTATTCGAATGAACAATCTATACGTACGTCTATATACACACAGTTACAAGTTAGGTTCTAGCATCATAATGGCAAAAATTGAGAAAACTCAAGTTACAAGCCGGAAAGAATGGATCTCAAAAAAAAGGAAAATAAATGATCCGACAGAACAAGGCCACTGAATGCCTGACTATTTTCGGAAAGAGTAGCTTCCAACTCCACAGATGACAAAAGAATATGTGAAAGGGAAATAACGACTTGCTTCATATCTGGTCTTAAAATTATATCATTCTCTACACATTGCTTTGCCAGCGTAGCCATCTATATTCGATATATTTGATATTCTGTTCTGTTAAAAAAATAAATAAACTCAAATAGAGTGACTTATTCGAGGATCATGACTCATCAGCTGAACCATTTGCTGTTGGGGGCTGTAGGTGGAGGTGGGGCCACTTGACTCGGAAGGGCAAGAGCTAATTGTTGACCAGTGGAATCGGCCGAACAATCGTTCTTTTTGGCATCAGGTGTTGAAGACCGCTCCTCATTTTGCTGTGAGTTGTGACTCGAAGATGAATCTTTTTGGGCAAGTTGAAGCTTCGCTAGTTCCTTTTGGGTATCAGCGAGTTCCTGTTTGTCCCTCAAAATCTGCACTGACCTGTGAACCTGCAGCAATTATACCACAAAAATTCAATCAAAATCACTTCCACCGTGAAAAGAGAAAAGCCAGAGGTTCAGACTCATCATCTATAAATGATCAAAACTATGTTATCTTTATTTTTCTAAGAGTTAAATGCGTTAAGAGACTTAGAGCCAAAAGATTTAGCCAAAAAGGGAGCATAGCAAATGGCTCAACAAGCAAACACACTTGAGAATCACGACTCAAATAAAAACCACATACATTAGTTTCTTGATAGCATAGTATGTACATCATTATTTTATTTTTAGACAAATTTTACAAGTCACAGAGGTGCTCATAGTTTGTCCAAAGCCGATCAAACCCGCAACCCAAACAACTTGGCCGTTTTTGGATGGTTGGCATGCTGATACTAGGTCAGGCGGCTGGTTTGAAAATTTACCAAACCAAGACACCCTGTTTGGTTAGTATTTGGAGTGTCACACCAAACCATTTATATTACATTTTTATCAACAGGCATGGAGTCCACATGCCCTTTCATGTTTTTGCGTATACCAAACTAAATTGCCTTGTTTCAGTTCAGCTACAACAAGGCTGGTTTGGTTTGGTTTACCCGACAGAGGTCATTATCAAACGGTCTAACCTTTCCAACCTGACCATCTCATAAATAAAAAATAAAGTCTCTTGCAACTCACCTCTTGAAGATGCTTCTCCAGAAACTTGAGCTTCACCTCTGACTCTCCATGATCACGAGTCAAATCAGAACGCATCTCCCCAATTGATTTATCAAGATTATAGCAATACAATTCCAATTGTGACAAGCGTGAACTAAGCCCTTCGAGAAAACGCATAAGGTTATCCGTGTGTTTCTTCATTGATCTCTCCACAGCCAAGAGGATCACTTCTTGGCTACTAGAATCATCAGGTGGACTGTACGACGAATTGGGGAACACTGATGTTCTTGCCATTCGGTTCTTATGAAACTCCTGCTACAAATTTTCAGCTTAAGCTACTTATGTCCAATCATATGATATTGAAATTTAAAAACATTTATACAAGTATTTAACAATGTGCATACATACAATCATCTAAATTTGATCAAAAGACAACACGCGTGACAAATTGAGGAAGGACAATGATGACATATAGGCTGCAAAACTTACTTAAGAATATGAGAAGCCATTAATAGCTCAGGTTCTCCACCCCATACATAAGGTTTCTCGATCCTCTTGACATATACGTCAAAGTCTCCTTCGATAAACCTTGAGAAATACAAAGAATACGATAACTTTATGACAAATTGCAACAGTTATTATAAGAATAATTCAAAGATACTTACCATTCAATCTCTTTTTGCCTCTCAAGTAACTCATCAACAACCTGCACATCCCAGTTCACACTGAAGGGAAATGAACACATAAGATCCATGAATATTAAGAAAACAATAAATTACTTGAGCTCTTAATTCATCAGCAAGTTCTCTCTGTCGATTCTCGTCAGGAGCCTCTTCTCCATTTCTTAAGCAAACCATATGCGCTATTGCCCTAAATAAACATCTCCCATCTGCTGGAACCCCTGCAAACAACTCCCATATCACAAAAACGACATCAATGCACGTAAACAACACGATCAGCAGCCTATGTTTTTCACTAGCTTTGCACCACAAGAAATAGTAATAAAATACCAAAGTTTAAAACTTTTTGCATCCTAACCTTGTTAAACCCAAAAGACTAAACCTTTATTATAAATAACAAAAATCTTATGATTCGTATTAACAAACCTATAGCTAAATTGAACAAATTACTAGAAAACTGCAAACACTACTCAACTCAAACATATTATCGCCGTTTTTATCAACGAAAACAAGAACACAGTATTACCAGATATTACTGTACCATTATCATATAGCCTAACATATTGATAACCTTAATTAAAAAAAAAAAAAAAAAAAAAAAAAAAAAAAAACATCAACAAAATTTTCAAACAAGAGAAACTTAGCAACAAAAAAACCAAACCTTTTCAAAACAATTACCATAATATAACACATACCCTTTACTCAAAACAACTCAAATCACAAAACCCTTTAACAAATTCACACATACACCCAGATCAAGAAACATATCACAAACCTTAAAAAAAAAACCTTAAAATCAATCAACTCAAATAATCAATCCAAGAAAACAAATGGGTATTGACCAAAAATGAATAAAGTTTCATACTTTAGCTGAATTAGAAGCAATCGCTGAATCAGAATAAGCTGTGATAATAATGAAAATCCCAATTAATATCACTTCCACTCAAGTTTATGCATATCAGTTACAATACATATAGTAATTTGGAATAGAGATCTGCAAAAGATAAAGCATCGGATAATTTACCTTGTTTAACTAAAAGGGATTTGATTGATAAAGCAATTGAGGATTCATCTGGGGTTATTGAAGGGGACATACGGCTGGTTAAGATACGTGTGGCGTATTTGATTGTGTTAGGGTTAGGGTTTGGTGTCAGACGGTGGATTAGTTCGGTTATTAGATCTCCTACGCGGTGGTCGGAGGAGGAGGACATGGTAGTTTACGGCGGCGATGTGAGTGAGTGAAGTGAAGGGTGGTGTTTGGTTTGATTTGATTTTGGTGAGTGAATTGTGGGCGCGGAAATGCTTTTTATTTTGGTCCAGTCCGTCTGGTTTTAGTAGTATGAGTAATATGTGAAATGAAAAAAAAAAACCATCTGTACAATACACGGTTGCCTAACAAATAAAAATTGCCCAAAAAATACTGCTGTACAATACGTGATTATACGAGTTGCCCTGGGCTAAGGGGGAATTTTTTGAGATCGGGATAGATACTCTTAGCACTTGGGCAATCGGGCTATTTTAGTAATTATCCCGAAAATTTACTAAGTCTTTTAACATTGAAACAGTCCCAACTCGCCCATAAAATGACCTTGTAAAACACAATTTGAATTAATAACATATCAATATTTTTGTTTGACTCAATTCTTCATAACATAAACTAAATATGTCGTATTCATAGTTTATTAATATAAGCTCATATAAGCTCTCTAATAAGTCAAAAGTGATCGCTACTTGCTAGTTTCTTTTTGAACAATTTAAATTACCAAGTGGGCTTATTAATCCAATAAGATTATAATAAGTAAACCTGATAAGCTACTGATATAAGGTCTTTTGCAATGTGTTTCTAGCTTAAAAATGAGCCCAAAGCATAAGCCCACTTTGACCCAAAGCCCACGAATCAAATTTGCTTAATGGGCTTATAAATCGTTAATGGCCCTTTTGCTTAAAAATAAGCTACTTTCTGTAATAAGCAGTTCAAATAGACTTGAGTAAGCTTAATAAACTAATAGAAATTTTCAGAATATTTTTCCCACAATTTTTGTGATTTTTGGACTAATTTTGCAAACTATTTTCAAGTTTAGGGACTAAAACTGCCAAACCTGTAAATTAGGGAGGATGCTTCCAAACACTTTACTGTTTTGAAACCTTATCTTGCAGAATCTTTCTATACTTCTCAATTAGCACACCTGCTTGATAATCTGATACAAATGGTCTTTGCATCATCAATTTTCCTGGTTGCATCATATCAGTGAGAACATCAACATTGTTGTAGAAAGGATAATCTTTTTCTATCAACATGTAAACACCAAGTCCACCATCTCCAATCAGTTCATGTACTCCACATGACTAATATAAGTACCACTTAACAACTTTCTTTGACCTTCTTAATTTTTCCCATTCAGTATACATTGCATTAGGTTCAAACATGTTACTTAGCCAAAGATAATGTACTCTTTCAGGCACTGACTCTGGTTTCTTGTCACCATATCTTTCCTTGTAAAGTTCCCAGAGTTTTACAATATCCTCTCTATCCATGTACTCCAGCATCTGATCAAATCTAACATATTTTTCACATTTCAAATCAGATCTCATCACCTCCCATTTAGCATCACAGACATCAAACACATCAGCAGTATAAGATATGATTGGATACTTTGTTGATAAGGGGACTGCATTGATTATCTCAGGTTCTGGCTGTGGTTTAGGTACTGGTTGTGGTTTATGAACTGTGAAGTCCATAATAGCTTTCATAGCATCAACTTCTTCTTGTTTGTTCTTATAACAATCTTCAGTTTGAACTTTTCTTTTCTTTCTAGCTGTGGTCTTACTTCTTGTACCAGTCCTCTTATAACCAATGATATTCTTAACTTCTTCCCTCTCAACCTCCATGGTTTGCTTGTCATCTTGATTCTCCAAAACACTTCCAGATGCTTTCATATTGTCAGATTCCATAACCTCTGGCTTTCTCTTCTTTTCAGTTTTGAAACCTTTTCTTGGATTTAGCATAGCATAGGTTTCATAAAATTCCTTTTCAATTATAGCATCTGATTTTCCCTTGAAATCCTTCATCTGATAATTTCTTGCATTCTTCAAATAATACTTCATATCATTAACTAATGCTTTCTTTGTAGATGACTTTAGTTTGAATCCATGCTTCTGTCCTTCTTTAATTCTCAGAATCAACTCTTCCCACTTAGCTACTCTATTCTTTCTGAGTATAAACTCCACAAGCTCTTCTGTCTTTCACTGCCATCCAACTGCTCATCATTTGTTATCAAGAAAGCTTGAACTCTTACAATCATATCAGAATCTAAGAAATATTGCAATTGTTCATTGAACTCTTCTTGATTAACCTCTTTAGATTTGGAGCTTTCCATAAATTCAAACATATTTCTTTCCTCATCAGCTGCCACACTCCTTGCATATTCCTCATCATGAGCAATCTGAGCTTTTTCATCAGCTAAGGCCTTTTCTTGAAGTTGCCTTTCAAGTTCTTTAGTAGCCTCTTTATCATGATGTGTAGATTCAGCAGCAGGTTGTTGTTGTGATGGTGTGGGTGTTTTAGTTCCTTTGTTCATGTTCAAAAGTACTTGAGCTAAGGTCATCTTTTCATCATCTGATTCAGCAGATTCCCTATCTCCTGCACTCTTCTTTGTATCAACAGCAGAGTCCTTTAACCCATCAGCAGAGTGTTCTGCTCCAGCAGAGTCAATCTTTTCACTCTCATCACCAATAACAGCAACATTTTCACCTGATTCCTTGACAACCTCCCTTGAACCTATTGTAACCTCCTGATCCTAATCATTCCTCCCTTGTTTGGAAGCATCCTCCTCCAAACATGGTTTGGAACTCTTCTTCAACCTCCCCTCAAGATGGGTAACCCTGAGCTTAAGTCTTCTGATCTCAGCACCTTGAGAAGCTTTGACTGTTGTTAACTCCTTTCTAAGACCAAGAACCTCCTGTGACAATTTTGTACATGTATTCGTCAATTCCTGTAATTGTTTCATGATATCCTCACAACTTTGGTCTGTGTTACCTGACCCGAGAGGTTGATCACTGGAATTGGCATTGTGTACAGGGGTTTTAACCGTCAAATCATCTGTTTCAAGTTCAATGCTAGCCTCAACACTTCGACCTGTGTGACCTGGTCCGAGAGGTGTATCATAGGCATTGTCATTTTGTACATCAGTGTCCATCAATGCATGTGTTTCATCCCTGTCCTCATCACTTCGAGATGTGTTACCTTCTCCGAGAGGTGAATCTTTGGACACAAACTCAGTCTCAACCCTAGGTTGAACATCTGAGCCCCCCATATTAGCCATTTGGCTGGGGTTACCATCAGTTGTATTAGGTTCTTGAGAACCTTCTACAAAAGATGTTGCCATGGTTGAGGTCTTAAGTATGTTAGCACTGTCCTGCTCAACTACTAAGTAGGAAACAGTAGTGCCAGCCTCTTCCATCATGGTACCTACATCACCTGTACCAGCCTCATCTGCATCCATACTGACATTGTAGATGAGGGTGATACATTCAAACTTGTAGATGAGGATGTGTGATGGGAAGCTGTGGGAGTTCCAGCCTCTTCATCCTCATTCACTGCAGCCACAATATTCAAGATGTGTTCAGTTAGGGGAGTTATAGCACCAGAAAAACCTTTCCCAGGCTTCTTCAGAAAAGCAAACATCTTGATAGCCATCCTGCTACTAGGCTCAATATGGGTATGTTCCAAGGGTTCTTTAAGTTGATTATTGATAATGAGCTGCAAAAACCTTGGATACAAATAAAAATTCTTCTTAACAAACTTCTTCATACCCTCAAAAATCATTGAAGAAAAATCAAATGGTTGTACAGTAGCCAAACAAACTAAGGAAATAGCTTGAGGAGCACTAAACTCATTCCAGCCTCCTACTTTGGGAAACAAGAAGTGTTGAAGAGTATGCAACAAAAACTTCCAATGTGGGCAAACCAGACCCTTATAAAAGGTTCCAGTATTTTCAGACCTCTCATACCCAATACTCTCAAGCTCAGTTAAAATAACCTCAGTGGTAAAATTAGGTGGTGTTGGAATGCCTGATAGACGAATACTTCTCTTAATAGTTGTTTCACTAACCACAATAGTCTCTCCATCTACACTACCTATTAACCTTTCCTCCCCATCGAGTGTATCTAGCTTAACAGTTGACCAATACTGGTGCATATGAGACTTAATAATAGGTGGATCAACTGTTAAAGCATACCTTAGTTGTGATGCACTAAGAAAATCCATAACTTCATGAAATCTGGCAGCTGCTGAAACCTTGCTAAGAAACGCTATCTGATTATGCTCGTCAGGAAACTGTCGTCGAGCCATTATGATTTGGGGGTTTTGGATATTATGATATGAATTAATGTTCTTGGGAGAGAATCGAATGTAATTTTGAGCAATTAAAAGTTAATGAGATCGAAATGATGTGTGAGACCGTTTGGATCTAATTAGGTTTTAAGACGCGCCAAAATTTTCAATATTAACCCCTTTACTTTCAAACTCAACAGCAGAGTTATGAAAGGTTTGACCAAAAGTCAACTTTCCCAAAATACACTACCAACTCCTCATTAAATTCTATAAATCCCTCAAACGCTTAACAAATCCCCAATTTCACAAACCCTAACTCAAAATCAACTAACCATGAGTTTATCCAAAGCACCGATCATCGACATATCATCAGATTCATCTTCAGACAATTCACAAGGATGGGCAAATTACTTTCCTCCAAGTTCATCTTCAGCACAACAAAAAGGTAAAGCAGTTGTGGAAGAAGAATACTCTGACTCACTTCCATCGACACCATCTTCCTTTGTAGATTCGAGCGATGATGAAGAAGTAAAAGCATGGCCAAAATCCATGACATACTATCAAGATTCTTGGGAAATTGATCCGCCGAACCATCCTTTGACTGTCGAGCTTCAGCGACAAATGGAGAATGCTGCTGCTGCCGCCTATGCGAAGAGTGTCAATCTGCCTCGTCCAAAGCCAAGTACAGTGGAGCAGGAACCCCCTTTTCCCAAGAAGAAGCAGCAGAAGAAACAAGCTCCCTCTACAAGCCAACAGCAGAGTCCACCACCGAGACCAGTTGTACTTGCACTTCCCTGTCCTAGGGTGTCAGAGGCCATGGGTACTAGAGGACCTCGCAGCAAGGTCATGCCTGACTTTTTTGGAAAGGGAAAAGAACAAGCTTGATTTGTGATAGGTGTGTTTAGGTTGTGAATCCTTGGGCCTTGTTTTCTTTTGAACTTGTTGTGAACAATTGATGTATGAAAACTTGATTATGTACTTTGGCTTTTGTGATCAATAGACTTTATCTTTCCTTGCTATTCTTGATTGTACATTCATGTATATCTGCAAAAGGTTAGTAGAAAACCACAAACACAAGCAAGAATATCCCACAATAGCAACAGAGTAGGCATAGCAACAAACAACTAAACAACAAACAATTTAAGAAACAGCAAACTTTGACTAAACACCAGACATTGACTAATCAACAGCACAAATCCTTACAAAATTTTACAAAAACATACAGAGATAAGATGTTTAAAGATTAAAGATTAATCATGCCAATACTAGCAACTAAAAATTGAAACCTACTTATATCAAAACTTTTGGTAAGTAGATCAGCAACATTATTGTCAGTATGTATTTTAACCACTTGAATTAACTTTTTCTCATAACAATCTCTAATAAAATGATGTCTTATCTCTATGTGTTTTGTTTTAGAATGAAAAACAGGATTTTTGATAATACACATTGTGCTGTTGTTGTCAATATAAATTTTGGTGTTCATGAAATTGTTCCCATAATCCAGCAGTTGGTTCTGAATCCAGAGCACTTGTCCACAACAGCTAGAAGCAGCAACATATTCTGCTTCAGTTGTTGAGTTAGCCACAACAGTCTGTTTCTTGCATTGCCATGAGATTAGCCTATGACCAAGGTACTGACAGCCTCCAGTGGTTGACTTTCTATCCAAAGTAGCTCCAGTATAGTCACTATCTGAGTATGCTATCAAGTCAAAGGGTGAATTATTTGAATACCAAAGGCCCAATTTAGGTTGACCCTTTAGGTACCTAAAAATTCTTTTGACTACTTCCAAGTGTGAAACTTTTGGGGACACTTGAAATCTAGCACAAGCACACACAGAAAACATGATATCTGGCCTTGAAGCAGTCAGATACATCAATGAACCAATCATTGATCTATAAAGATGTACATCAACCTCTACCCCATCTTCATCCTTGAGCAAAGGTTTGTTTTTATCCATTGGTGTCTTAGCTGCCTTCACATCTTTGAAACCAAATTTCTTTAACATATCAGCCACATACTTGTCCTGGCTAATAAAAATCCCATCGGATTTCTCCTTGACTTGAAGTCCCAAAAAGAAAGTCAGTTCCCCCATAGAACTCATCTCAAACCTGTTGTGCATTAGCTTTTCAAATCCTTCACATAACACCTTATTTGTAGACCCAAAAATGATATCATCTACATAAACCTGAACAAGTAGGATATCCTTTTTGTCTTTCTTAATGAACAATGTTTTATCAATGGTTCCTCTGCAAAAACCATTATTCAACAAATATGTGGATAAGGTGTCATACCAAGCTCTAGGAGCTTGATGTAGTCCATACAGTGCTTTCTTCACTTTGTAGACCCTATCAGGATACTTAGGATCTTCAAACCCAGGTGGTTGCATCACATATACTTCTTCAGGAATCTTTCCATACAAGAAAGCACTTTTCACATCCATTTGGTACACAGGAAAATTCTTAAATGAGGCATATGCTAGGAATAATCTGATAGCCTCAATTCTTGCAACTGGGGCAAATACCTCATCATAATCTATACCTTCTTCCTGAGTGAATCCCTGAGCTACCAATCTAGCCTTGTTTCTAATAACAATTCCTCTCTCATCTCTTTTGCATCTGAACACCCATTTAGTACCAATTGCTCTTTTTCCATTAGGCAAATCCACCAATGTCCAGACTTCTTGAAGCTTGAACTGCAGCAACTCCTCTTGCATAGCTTCAACCCAACTTTCATCTTTCATAGCCTTGTTAATGGTTTTGGGTGCTTCTTGAGATAGGAAACAGGCAAACATGCAATTTTGTAAATCCTTGTGGCTATCCTCTTCTTAAGTGTTTGAGCAAACAATCCCTGATCAAGCAAATCACTCAGACCTTTTGATTTACTTCTGGTCTGAACAGCAGAGTGAACATCACCAATTATCTGCTCCTTTGGATGATTCCTGTGGATTCTGGTTGTTGGAGTGGGACTAATAGGTATATCAGTCTCCAAATTTGATAAATCAGCTTCAGCACCAAAAACATCAACAATTTCATCATCAGTATCCACATAAACTTCTTCTAATTCGGGCATCTCTTCAGAAGAATCATCATGAGAATCACCATCTTTATCAGTAGAGTCCTTGTGCATAGCAGCAGAGTTACCAAACCTAACAACAGAGTGTTTTGACCTAACAGCAGAGTGTTTTGGCCTGGCAGCAGAGTTGAGAGAACTGCTGCTATGTGTATTCCCTTGTTGCCCATCAACTTCTGACTCTTTATTCCTATCCTTATCATCATTCTTATCATCATGAGAAGGTTCATCATCACCTTCTACATTAACCTTTGGTACTTCCTTATGAACAACATCATCATCTGAACTCTTTCTCTCTTTATCTGTTGGAGAGAAGTACTGATCAAACTTCCACTTTTCAATCAAAACAAACTCTTCTGCAGATCCATCCTTCTTTGCTTGTGTACCTGCATTAGGGTTAGTTTGTGTACCTGCAGACATGTTAGTAGTACCTGCAATGACTGGTTGATAATTCATACTTTTGGTTAAAGAATCAATATCAAACATCCATTCAGGACCTTTTCCATCAACATTAGGTGTGGTTTCTCTAATTTTAACATGCAAATTTTCCACCACATGCCCAGTCCTTTGATTGAAAACTCTAAAAGCCTTACTTTCAATGGAGTATCCAACAAAGTAACCTATGTCTGCTTTCTCACTAAACTTGCCTAAGTGGTCAATGGTGTTTAAGATAGTGACAGGACACCCAAATGGTCTAAAGAAATCTATCAGTGGTTTCCTACCATGCAATAACTCATAAGGGGTCTTATTGTGAGGCTTAACTATCTTACTTCTATTTTGCACATAACAAGCAGTGTTGACTTCTTCAGCCAAAAGATAGTGGGTAACTTAGACTCTGACAACATAGTCCTAGCAGCCTCAATTAATGTTCTATTTCTCCTCTCAGCAACACCATTTTGCTGAGGAGTTCTTGCCACACTAAATTGTCTAGTTATCCCCTTTTCCTCACAGAACAGATTCATCACTTGATTCTTAAATTCAGTTCCATTGTCACATCTGATGATCTTAACCTTGTGATTAAATAGGTTTTCTATCCTTGTAATAAAAGCCTTAAGAATGCCAGGTGTCTCATCCTTAGTAGCTAAGAAGAATACCCAAGTAAATCTACTAAAATCATCAGTGACCACTAAGCCATACATCTTTTTATTCAAACTTTTCACATAAGTAGGTCCAAATAGGTCCATGTGTAACATAAACAAAGGTTCAGTAATAGAATTCACCAATTTGGACTTACAAGATGCTCTATGTTGCTTTCCCATTTGACAAGCAACACATACTTCAGGATTCTCAAAAACCTTTGAAGGTAATCCTCTGACCAAGTTCCCTTTCACCAACTTGTTGATAGCCTTGTAGTTCAAATGGCCAAGCCTTCTGTGCCATAGTTTGGATTCATCAATAGTGGCTTTGGCAAATAGACAAGTTAAATCTCTTTTGGGAATAATGTTCTTTATGTCCACACTGTATATGTTGTCATTTCTAGGGACTTTAAGAAGTACTAATTTATCATCAGGTATCTTATAGTCGGGAGATAAGACAAGACATTCAGTGTCTGTAAAAAGAACAAAATTCTTTCTGTCACACATTTGTGAGACACTAAAAAGATTGAACTTTAAACCATTCACCAAATACACTTTCTCAAAATCCAATTTTCCAGTTCTGATGATGCCTTTTCCAACAATTTTACCTCCTTTAGGATCATTCCCAAAGGCAACATATCCACCATCCAAAGCTTCAAAGTTTTCCAAATTGCTTTGGTCTCCAGTCATGTGTGAAGAGCATCCACTATCAAAAATGCATTTATCCTTTAGCTCCTTTTGTAGATTGCCCTGCACAAAAAGTAAGAGAATTAGTTTCTCTTTGGGACCCAAGCCATTACTGACTTGGATCTGCCTTGTGCATCAAAGTAGTCAAATTTCTTCAACTGCATTGGTGCACTGCTGTGTCTGAGAACATGATCTATAACTTTAACTTTAGGTTTCCAGACCCAACAAGCTGAGGCCTTAACAGCATAGAAATGGTTGCCCACAACAGTATCAGTAACAACTTTAGGCAAAACAGCAGAGTCTGCCTTATCAGCAGAGTTTGCCTTAACAGCAGAGTTTGCCTTAACAGCAGAATCAACTATGTCCTTCTTTATGGGCCCTTTTGGTGCAATAGGAGAGATAACTCTAGAAGTACCATCTCTCATCAAAACTTCCTTGGGAATCATGTTTCTTTTGGGGTGGGGGTGAGTCTTTCTAGCAAAGTTTCTATGGTTCACCCTTGTGTACTGATTCCAAACTGGTTTCTGATAGTAGTAGCACTCATCTTGCAGATGTTCAAAACTACCACAACTATAACATGCCTTCTTAAGTAATTGAAAATCAGTACCTAATCTTTGTGAAACTAGGTTGTTCCAATTTCTCTGGTTTCCTCTAGGCAAGTTATTGGTTTTCTTAGGATATACTCTAGGTGTGTTTTCATACTCAGCCATCTTCCTAGAGATACCTTTACCTAGCTTAGGCTTAACAAACTCAACTTTAGGTGTTTTTGATTCAACAACAGCAGGAATTTCTTCCTTTTTGTTCTTAGGGGTTGAATCAGAATCTACAACTTCATCATCACTGTCAGACTCCCAATCTTCAATAAGGGGTGCATCAGACCACTTTTTCTCAACCTTAGGTGACTCTATCTTTGTTTCACTAGTTTCACCTACAGATTTGGCCTCAGACTCAGGTATGAAAGACAATGTCCTAGTAGGAGGGGCATTGGCACTAAGTTTCTTAGGGTGAGCAACAGCATTATATCCTAGACCACTTCCTGAGTCTGCAAAGTGTCTTCCTATAGGTTTACTGAGAATGTCAGTGGCAAATTGTTGTTTTTCCACCCTAACAATGTGTTTTTCAGTCTCACTTATAGCTGAATCTTTAGCCTTTTCAGCCACTTCTACTTTATCCATAAGAACCTTAATCTCACAATCTCTCTTAATAAGCTCATTTTATAGAATAGTGATCTTATCAAGATATTCAATTTCAGCCTTTTTATAAAATTCTAGCTTCTCTTCTAAATTCTTTAAACCATATTCATAACTAAGATTGTCTAACTTAAGTGTTTCATTCTCCATTTTAAGGTTTCCATTGCTAGACTTAAGTATTTCAATTGTATCAGAACATGATTTAAAAGAGCAAGATGATTCATTGGATACCTCAGAGTCTGATCCAGAGGAAGAGTAGGCCATGAGAGCAAAATGCTGTACTTGTGGTTCCTCTTCAGCTATCAATGCACAATTTGGACCATCTTCAGCATGATCACTCCAGTCATATTCTCCTAACCCATCACATGACACCATAGCAGTAGTAGGATTTGGCTCTTCATCAGTAGACTTCTTGACATTCTCATTGCTTCTTTTTGGTGCTCTGCATTCTCTTGCAAAGTGTCCCTTCTTTCGACAGTTAAAACATTCAGCCTTTGATTTGTCAAATCCCACATTCTTGTTCCTTCTGAACTTCATCTCTTTACCATTTCTTTTAAGAAACCTTCTTGCCCTCATAGTAAGCACTTGTTGATCCCAGTTGAGCTTCACGATCTTATTAATTACTTTAGATACAAACCTAAAGCAATCGGTATAGAAACTGATCTTGAGATGTATATCAAATATTATGCGGAACTTAATATTTGATCTTAAGAAGAATTAAACACAAAACGAATTCTCAAACAACACTTCAATATATTAATACGATTGCTCGATAGCAATAGGGTTACAAGAAACCTTGAAGTGCAAACAATAATGATACGTGTCGCTAACCTAACCCTAGATCCTCCTTTTATAGCGTAAGGAGTCCTAGTCGGTTTACAATACTTTCTATACAAGAAAAATATTCTTACGTATCTTTTCTATAATTATCCTTAACATACTAAACATATCTAATAGGCAGCAGAGTAACTAGTCTAGTGATGAAGCGAAAAGTGTACCGCTTTTAGGGGGTCATTTAAGCCCTAAATCGTATTTATTTGATCAAATATTGCCCTAAATTGTTCCTTTTGTCATTTTAGGTACTTTGGAGAAGAAATCTGGAAAAGGAAGCATTTTGGACGTTTTTGGAGCATAAAAGTGAAGAAAACGACAAAATCTCAAAATCGGCTGGAAAAGTACCTGTGACGGCGTCAAGCCCCAGTGTGACGCCGTCAACCCTTGATAAGCCAGAGAGGATTTTAGAAGATTAAAGGAGGACGGCGTCAAGAAGGCCGTCAACCCCTGACGCGCCAGAGAGGATTTTGGATGATTAAAAGGGGACGGCGTCAAGAAGGCCATCAAGAAACCCTAACCGCGGCGAGGTGACGGCGTCGGCTCTATAACTTGACGCCGTCAGATCTGATTTTCTATATATATTCTCATAATTTTTAGTCATTAGTGTGCAACTTTGTGAGGAGAAACCCTAAGACGATTTTTCTGCTACTTTTAAGGGTTTTATACCCTTGGATCTCCCATGTTCAATTGAAGATAAGTAATCAATTAATCATTCAATATGTCTATGTGTTGTTTGATTATATCTTGTTCTTGTCTTTTATTTAACATGCTAGGCTAGATTTATCTTGTGTTTGCTTAGATCTAATGAAACCTAACTATTGATTATTGGTTGTTGGTGTGTTATTAATTGTTTTGGATGATTGTTTATCGATGTTAGGCTTAAGAAAACTGGCTAACCTCCTATACGGTAACTTGCTTGAACGTCTTAAGAAACATGAACCAATGTGTACTAAGGTTTTTATGGTTGTATTTAATGCATGAGCGAATTCTAGTGATCCCATGTTAGGAGCTTCTTAGCCGGCTCGACATAGGAGTGAAGTAGGAGCTTATAGAGTTGGGGAAGTACGTACGCCACCCCACGATTGGTATTAAGGAATACACCCGTCATCCACGCAATTAATACACACTAATCAACCGGTAAAAGATAGTTAGGGAGTAAGGAAATCTAAGTAAACACATTTCTCTCCATATAAGTTCCACAACCTTTTCATTTTCAGTTATTTTATTTTAATTGCAATTGTAGTTATTTGGGTTAGTTGACTAGCAACTAATTCCGCCCACTCCTTCAAACCCGAGATTTTACTTGATTTTATAAAAATATAAAAAATACAAAAGAATCTTCCCTCACCCTTAGACCTATTAGAGTAGTTTTTCAATCCTAACGACACTATTCCTCTAGAGAACGATCAATCCCCCGGTACTTGCCACTACACTATACTACATCGATCAGGTACACTGCCTGGTGGGGATTGCAAGCCTCTTGAGATCCCTCGAGAGGTAAAACCTGTTGTAAGGTCGCAAAACCACGCATCATCTAGCAGCAGAGTCTTCGTGGGCTAGCAGCAGAGTTACACTTTGCTTATTCTTCCAAATCAGCAGTGTTACAAAACAGCAGAGTTTAAGTCTAATCAGTAGAGTCATTGAACTAATCAGCAGAGTTATACTTAGAGTATTTCTCAAACAGCAGCATCTTTAGACCCAACATACCTTGTATTTGTCATTAACAAAACTAAGTAAAGATCGTAAAATATAAATAACGTTTTTGGGACGATATTTGTATTAACAATCTCCCCCTTTTTGTTGATGACAAAACATAAGGTGTAGTTTTAAGCAAATGAATAAATGAAGTATGAGTCTTTTTTAAAATATAGATTAAGTTTGTTTTATGCAAGTTTTGAAGACAATTTCAAGTA
The DNA here is from genome assembly GCA_021014915.2 of Artemisia tridentata subsp. tridentata. NCBI lineage: Eukaryota > Viridiplantae > Streptophyta > Magnoliopsida > Asterales > Asteraceae > Artemisia > Artemisia tridentata. The sequence continues at coordinate 67,307,429 of CP139503.1, read as the reverse complement.
TAAATGTATGTAGTGTGATGTTTCACAATAATGCAAACTTAATCCTTTCTCCCCCTTTTTGTCGAAACAAAAAGAAGATATGCGTAGCGGAATGCGATTTTGAGAACTTTAAAGCTCCCCCTTGATTTATACTCCCCCTAAATGGAGTACCAAGGTTATGATGTATGAATCTACAAAACAAATGGTTAGAATATGCTATGCTCCTCCTTGATGTATACTCCCCATTGCTAGAGTACCAACGTATACATTTCAAGAGTATGATATGATGTATGATCCTACAAAACAAATGGTTAGACTATGATATGCTCCCCCTTGATGTATACTCCCCATTTCTAGAGTAAAACGTATACATTTCAAGAGTGAAAAATGCTATAAAATGATGAGTTAGTATGATATACTCCCCCTCGATCTATACTCCCCGTTGCTAGGGTACCAACGATATGATTCAAGGTTGAGAAAAGATACAAGATAAAAGTTAGTAATACTTCAACAAAGAAGAAAAATGCATATGTAATAGTCAACCAAACAAGAAAGGTCAACCCATTTGACTTTAAGAAGTCAAAATGAAGTGTCTGATCAAAATTTAGTACCTAGGGTACATTTGATCAAAGCAATATGTGAAGTAAAAACAACCATACTATGATGTTAGTAGTCTAAAATGAGATAATATGCTTAATGTTGATCACCTACAAGCATAAAAACATAACATTCATTACTTGGAAAAAATGATGTTACATTCAAACAAGGAAAATAAATACTAATAAGAAAAATTCTAAAACAACATTCTAAAAGTTCCTATAAGAGGAAACGAACAAAGCTCCTATTGAGGAGGATGAGAGGTTGCATTAAGACGCTCTAGAATATGGTTCAAGATGAACCTCAATTCATTTTGGAGCTCATGGACAAAAATGTTGGTCCTTTGGGCCAAATGAGCGGTTCTCTCGCAATTGGAGCAATCATGGCTTCAAAAACTAGGAGGAAGAGTAGTCTCATGGTTTTGTGGTGGTGGTGGTGGTTGGTTGTTGGTTGATGGTGGTGGTGGATTATTGGATGGAGGTGGTGGTGGAATGGTTGTTGGACCCGTAATGGAGGCTAACAAGGTGGATTGTAAGTCCATAGCCTCGTGGAGATGGGAGTCAACCATGTTTGAGAATGCATAGAGGCGGTTTAGTTCCTCGTTGATCTCGGCTTGGGTGTTGGGTTGATTAATCCAAAACTCTTCATCAATGGAATGGAGAGTGGATCTTGGTGATAATTGTTGTGGTTGTGGTTGTGGTTGTGGTGGTGGTGCATCATGGTATAAAGGACCATGGATATCCGAGTAAACCGGATGAAAAAGCATGGGTTGTTGACCTTCAAAGGTCATGGGTGGAGGATTAGTTGACCTTGGTGGAAGGTCTTCCAAGTCATCAAGGTATAGATGTGGTGATGAAGGTGGAGTCCTAAATAGCTCCATTGGTTGGAGTTTGGGTGATTTTGGGGGTGATGGTGATCTAACAGGTTGTGATGGAGCGGGTGGTGGAGTGGTAGCTATTGGAGTAATTGTTAGTGGTGGAGTATGAATGACTACATTTGGTGGTGTTGGAGTGGAGAGTGTGAGGAAATTCTCACTTGCAATAGGTTATGAGATATTTAGAGGTGATGATTCCTCTGATGATGAGTTTGCTACATTTATGAAGCAACATGGCTTAACACTAATACGAGAAGTTCGTTTTGGGGGTTTGCTAGTGGATGAGGTACTTGATTTTGTCATGGTTGATAATGTAGCTATGATGTACAGGAGAGAAATGTAGAGAAGATGGTTGTTGTGTGATTTGTGATGGTCCTAAGGTACTAATTTATAGGCATAAGGTTTGTTGGTCTGTGTGTTTGGATTAGATGTAGATCCAATGGAGAATGTTGGTTCCTAATGATTTGGAACAAAAATTTAAGCTTGTCACATCTCAAGGTCAACCCATTGAAATGGAGTTGAGTGATATGAGGGGGAGTTGCAGTAAATGCAAGGAGATAGTGGAAAATCTGTTGATAAGATGTTTCCACGGATTTGACGGATCCCTCAAAAGAGTTCCTTGCTTGTATTAGAAAGGTAACTCACATATAAAATTTGAAAATTCAAATTTTGGTGGGAAATTGAGTTTTTAGGGTTCTAAGAGTTCCTAAATCATTCTAGAAAGTTTAATGATCAGTAAATATATTCTAAAAAAGCTACAAACCAAAATCTAAGTGTCGGGATGAGTCAGGAATTTTTGAAAAAAGTTACTGTTGGTACCCACGGATCTAATCGAAAACAAAGGCGGAGCCAAAGTTTAGGAGCTATGGAATCCGTGGGGTCTGGACTGGCGGAGCCAAGAGATACACTAGGCGGATCCAAAATTTGGGATCCGCCAGATCCGTCGTCCGAATGTGCTAAAATAAACATAGAGCATGTCAAATTTCGCATTTTTCGACCAAAACCCGAAAATTTTCCTATAACGTATGTAATAGCTAATATTTAGTATAAATATACTAAACATATATATTCTAACACACGTTTGCACATAGATAAATCTGATCATAATATCCTACCATATAGGGAGTTAAGCCAAACAGTGGCTTATTCTCGAAAAATTGATAACACTAAGTGTTATCGACCTGCAAATCTGAGTTAGTTCACATACAAGTCAAGTACTACCATAATAAGTTAAGAACCATACATGTTTAACACATCATTGTCTAATAACGTCTAATTCCAAACACTCCTCTCACTTGAACTTCTTGCTCAATTTCTTGTAACCCTTGTGAAGTTTCATGATCCAACGCCCCAAATTCTTCATCATTCCCTTTGTTTGACGATGCTCCTCGGATTCATTCGGGATCGGTGGAAGTTGACTCAAGTACTCTGGCGGAGCGATCCTAGAATTAGGCAAGCCGTCATCGTCACTCATTTAGAGCGACAAAGGTGTGTGAAATCTCTTCATAGTCGGGAACAAAACCTAAGGCATTTCTAGGAATGGGTTCAAAGGCTCTATAGAGACGGGTCAAAAGCATCCCGTATGGCATTGCGGTGGTAGTTTGAACCGGAATATCGGCCATTCGCTTGGCGATATAGTATGCAAGATTGAACGGTTGATGGGTTGACACACAATACATCATATAACAAAGACATGCGTTGATATGATCTCTATTCCCTACCGTGCTAATGACATTAGCTCTCAAAACATCTTCTAACTTCCTAAATTCGGGCCTTAGTTCAATTAGCTCCATAGCAAATGGATCTCTAGCTACTTGTTTACCTCGATGTAACCTAGTTGGGTTATTCCTAGGTAAGAAGAGATGCTCCCGAATGGTTTCTTTGGAGGTCAAAGGTGTGGCATATGGTGCCGTTCTACCAAGGTTGGATTCTAAAATTGTCAAAGACCATTTATCGGAGTAGACACATGCTCCATAATTTGGAACTCCTAAGACATCACCAAATTGATCTAAGGGAATATTGAATTGGTTTCCATTGACTCTAAAGTGAATGTTCATGAGACCATCGTCATTAGAACTAAGTCCTATAGTAGCATAGAACTCGAGAATGAACCTAGGGATGATTGGCTCATCAATGTCTAAAAGACAATCGAAATGAATCGCGGCCAATTGCTCGCGGAGATTGGTATCTTCATAGAATGAGGAGTCTACAACCCTACCCTCATGGACGTATCATTTTTCTAAGGCTTTGAATATATTGACTTGGGCTTCGGTGAGGCCCTTGGTTTTGTGGTGTTTGGGAAGATAATCGATGGTCTTTTTGTGATCGTAGTTGGTTGCGGGAGGCATACTTATCCTAGACACGAAAAATATATAGTTTAGTTGAAATTATCAAAAATACGTATAAAGGTCTAGTGTGTGCCTACATGGGGACAATGTGGAGGTGCGGTTATCTCGACTCCTTTTCATGCATGAAAATTATGTTTATGCAAGTTTTATGATAAAATGAGAGATAACCCAAACGCTCCTACTTCAATGTAGCTATGATTGAAAGTACCCGAAAATACATATTAGTTATGTATTCCCTTTAGCATTCAAGAGACCTTATGCAAGTGATGCTTAAAACATAACGTTTTTGTATTTGTATGAACAATGTTAAAAAACTGTTTTTCCTAGTCGTGAGAAGATTTTAGCAAAAATTTCTCATGGGATTTTTGATGAATAATGACAATGTACTACAAGATGCAATTCCTAACTATGAAAAACACGATTTGTTATGCAATTTAGTAAATATGCTACATGATTTTTCAAGAATTATGCATGTAACACCCCAACCCAATAAGGGTAAAGATGTCATAATAATGGTTTCATATCAGATCAAAACAAAGCATACCTCAACAGTAATACAAGGGTTACAAATGAAATACTGAATACACAAGTTTACAAATGGGAATATCAATAACTACTAAGTCTAAATATAATGACTTCTAATCATTGCTAATCCATAAGCTATCAAAGTCTTCTAAGTCCGAGGTTCTCTTCACTCATACCCAGCTTTCAACTAAAACCTGCCGCAGGAAAAGAAATGCGGCTGAGCTTAAAAAGCCCAGTGAACAGATATACAATAAACGGAAACGAAAGCAAAAGAAAACGAACATATATGGTATAGTGCAATGGAATAACATAAGGTATAGACAAAGGTACAAAATAAGAAAGGGAAAAGGGAAGGTCAGTAATCCACCACGAGCCCGAAAACAAATCAAATATAGTAACCATGTCTTCATAATCATATAGAGGGGAGACCTCTCAGATAATCAGATAATATGAGGGGTGTCCTCATTCTTCAAATGGAGTAGCTAACTCCCGAACTTGTGAAAGACGTAGATTGCACCCAGCATCAGTCACCGAACAATATATAATATCAAATCATGTTAAGTCCACGAACACGGACACGAACCTAGGATGCATCCATACGCCCCCCGAACAATAATATAGGCCATAATAAATATAATGTGCATGCAACGAACAATATGGGGACGGTGTGAGAAATCACTCACCCACACGTGAGTCATGCCACTGGTGCATCAATCACACGGCCATGTTACCTTCATGGCAAGGAAACGAACTTGGCTCGGGTATCAAACTAAAGGGTCAAAGGTCAACGGCCAAATCACAGCAAAGGTTCAAATAGTCAAAGTCCAAATATCAAAGGTTCATGGTAACGGTCATATCCAATATCAAAGTCAAATGCATCTAAACGAACTGATCAAAGGTTCATCATCAACTGGTTCATTTTAAGAAATCCTTATCAAATGGATTTCATTAAACTGATCTTTAATAACTGTTTTTACAAAAGGAATCTTTAAAAATAGTTTTCATAAAAGCTTAGCCAAATTCCAATTAAAAGTGCTATCGCATATTTCATAAACATCATTTTAAAATAAGTTTTCCTCAAAACATTTCCATGATATAATCGAAAAGGTTTTCACATCTATTTACCAAAATCAAATGAACCTTCGAAGTATCTAGTGATTCGAACACTAATATCACAAGGTTACGAACGAATATCAAATGGATCATTATAGAGGCTCAAAGCAAAAAGGGTCATATGAACATCAAAGTCAAAATGAATCAAACATACGAACCAAAGTGTAAGGGAACATAGCAATGGCTTAGGGAATCTTAAAAACGAATCAAGATCAATGAGTCATGAGATAGAAGACACCCTTACTGAAAAAGGGTAGAATATATGTACCTTATACCGCAAGTGCAAACATATCTAGAAATACAAAGATCGGAAACAACTCCATCTTCAGCGAATCTACACGAATACATGGTCGTCTTAATATTAACATCTTCTTCAAATCATATTTCTCATTTTAGTCGGCTTTCCATTTTTAGTAACTTCCCTTTTTAAAATAGTAAGTTCCATACTTTAAGGTTATAAATGATACTTAAGTAAACCTAACGGCTTAATATGACAATTTCGTAGTTTAGGGTTTATTATGCCGATTAGCAAAGTTGAGGGTTAAATGTGTAACTTATCAAAGTTTAGGGTTTATATCATACTTAATTTTAATTAAATGACCACTTAGGTTTTAGCCAAATTTAGAAGCCACATTAAACATCTTTCCAACTTAATTTAAATCCGAAACAAACACAATCCCATACGTTTACACACACCCGAACACACACCTACACATGTCGACACACACTCTCTTATTAAGGAGCTTACAACAGACATCACAATTACACACATATTCCGCCCTCGACCCTATTCACACGACACCCCATTTATGTACACACCGCCCCACATTTTACACAACCATATTTAATATAAGCTCCTATATGAATTTAATATAACACAACTTTGAGACACACCATGAATTCTTGCCAGACATAAAATACGAATTATGCATGCATCACAAGTTTCACTCTTTTTAATCTCTGATTCACAAATAACTATGGACGAGTCTTAGACTGATCAAAACACCACGAGACACACTAGTATCAAGGCATAAACACACACAATGCATACTTGAACTCCACACTCACATTAGATTATACACTCGATACAGGTTTTACGATACCAACATAAAATCACAAGCATGCTCGTCATGGTCGATTACCCAAACGTTCATATATTTAGCATCATTCGTACCCTATCAATTTAAAATACATGCGCCCTTTATTTCATGTGTATTTTTACCAATTATAGTTGCGTTATTAGGGTTCGTGTAAGGGTCACTGGGACCAGATTTGATTCGATACCATGGCTGCTAAAACGAGACTCCAAAATAAGCTTGAATATCGATTCATAACACCACCACACTACCCACGTAATTCATGCAATCGTTTAACACAAAGTCTAGGGTTTTCTAATATATCATGTCTCGATTATCACTTGGTCAATCTAGTTATTATAGTGCATTTAAGATTTGAGTTTAGGGTCGACATGGGAGTTGGAAACATGACTCCAGAAACTGTTTATAACTTGACACCAAACTGCCACAATTCATGACTCATAGTACAGCCACAAGACTTGACATAAGAGTGAATACGACATGCGACACAAATCAGATCCGATGCCATTTGTATAATCGTTTTAATAAAGCAATATACTAGTTTAACGTATACAAAGAGTTTGTATGTTTTTAACAATTCATGGACTTAAGTGTCTCGATACGTTTTCTCATTATAACGAATAAAGATTGGGTTTAGCGTTAAGTTCCAAAGTTTTCTTGTCATATATCATGAAGTGTGTAACGAGGAGGGTTCGTAAGGGATACCTTGCGTCGATTTAAGAATCAAACAAGGATAAAGGACCCGGGATCAAAACTTGCTTCGAACCTCAAACAAACACCCTCGAATCGGAACTGAACACGACTCCCAGCAGCTCCTTCTCGGACCAGAAATCACTAAGGCACCCACGAATTCAGAAACCCTTCCAACTCTTGAAACGCCTCCTTGTGATCGAACTGGTGAATAAGAAATTCTTATGCCGTCACTTTGTTCTAAGGTTTTGCATGTGAGGAGTTATATGTGAAATAGAACCGCAAGTTTGAGGAAGAGAAAATATGGAAGGGATCGTATCAATGAATGGGGCATTAAACTTGATTGCCGTGATATGGGGGATTTTATTTACTAGTTAGTTTCTTTTTTTTCTTTTTTTCGGATGTAGATGTGGGTTTCATCATGGTTATTTTTCAATGTTTAAGGCCCAACGATTTAGTATTTGTGTGACAAAGGAGATTCGGCCCAAGGAATACATATAAACGTGTGAAATGTCTTTAGTAGTAGCGTTTGTAGGTTAAAGTTAGGTATCATCTTAGTTAAGTCATAGTTTAAAGTTTTAGAAATTTTATTATTGATTTAAGGATTTAATAACTTAGGTTTTTTATTTATAAAGTTCTTATAGGTTCAAGGTTAGAGGGGCAACTTAGAAATTTCACATGTTTGAGATTTTAGGGTTTTACAACTCATCCCCTCTAAAAAAAATTTCGTCCTCGAAATTTGAAGTCGCAAAGTTAAACGAAGTCGTAGCAAGTCGTAAAAGATCATCACAACATTCTCACGCCCGAGGAGGTTCTTCCAAAAAGATCTTCAGACCAAATAGTTTCTCATGACTCAAATCAAAAACGAGGTGGTTTCAAATTTCTCATAAGGAGACAAAATAAGTTGATTTCTGATCAAAAGGTCCATGCAACATAAAATGGACGATAGGTGAATCTTCTAGAAAGCTCATATGGAATACGAATAATTTTTCAAATCAAATTAATTGTTTCAACAGTAGAGAGATCTACAAAGAGTTCCAGATTTATAACTGAGGTCAACGGAATGCAAAACGAGAGTCCAAACTCATCGAGATATCTAATGAACGAAAACAGAGTACACGCATAGGTAGAATGAACTTAAAGTCTCACTAATCACAGGCAATCCAACGGAGATCAAATTCTAAACTTCTTAGGTACTCCCCAAGATATCCTATGTCCACAATGAGTGCACGTTATATGGTGTAAGTATTATCACGTTGATCAGGCGTCATAATACTAGCACCACATAAATATGCCTTCATGATGATCATACTTTATCTCGAGTCGTGAGCAAAACCACCTATCTTAATCCACCTAGTACTTCTATAGTCTCAAAGGTCAACAAGATCAAATGTCATAGTCAAGAGGGAAAACAAAACTATTCTCAAGAGTATCGAAATCCCATATTGCCTAGCAAAAGTAAGGTACGCCGTCACAAGCATCATATCTTCCACAATTCGCCAAAATCTCTCAAAACACAGCCATCACCGATCATACGAAAAATAAACACGGAAATGAAATGCTTCCAGGGAACTTGAATCGTTAGAGGATCTTATAACGAAACTTAAGAGGGTCAACGGAAATGAAAATTAGTCGTCGACAACTTCGGCCTTCATAGAATCAAATTTTTCCCAAACATACAGGGTCTGTTTCAAAAATCCGTTCATTCAACACATCCAATCTCTTCAATTCTGGTTAATCTGTCTTCGTCTGTCCAACAATCGGGAAGTGAAACCAAAATCAGGAACTTGTGTTTGGTTCGTCGAGCCTCCTGCAGTTCTTCTTGGAATGTGATGGAGTAATGAGAATTTCTAGCATGCTCTTTAAATTCCTTCATCATACAGTCTGCTTCCGCTCTCAATTCATCTTAGTACAACCAAGATGAATAGGGAAGTGAGACTGCACGTCTTCATCAGTATCCAGTTCGCCATCTTGATTGGATCTTCTGCATCGCCAACACTTCCACCTTTTAAGGAATGTTTTCACTCTTCAGGGTAGTCGCCGTTGTTGTCAACTCCAGGTCAGGCAGTGAAATAATTCTTCTGATATGTTTCTAGTTGTCTTGATACATACGAAAAAATTTATGTGCAGCAAGGGAGTATCACCGAGTCTCTTTCTGAAGTATCCCAAAATTGTTCCGCCCGAGGGTAAGGAAGCTAATTTCTATTTCAGCTATTCCAATACTCCATTCTCAATCAAACTAAGTTGTTTCTCTCGGTTCACGAAATTTCTCAATGGTATCGCAACTTCTAAACATCATCCAAAATTCTTCTGCAAAGTTCAAAAAGGTTTCAGTTCTTCATTCTGTCATCAGTCCTGACCACTTGGTGATAGATTTCAAAAATTGAGGAATTTAAAGAGGTATCCTCAATTAAGAACATCGTTGTCTCTACAAATATTAATCTCTCAGAATGTACAATTGATCGACGAATTTCCTAACAAAGTGCAAAGATGATTTTCATGCCCTTCCTCGTCTCCGAACGTACTATTAAGTCATACAATGACCATTTGCCCAAGTACACACGAGAAAACATTATTTATCAAATTCACGAAAAAGTCAGAGCTTTAGCTAATACCATTAGCGTCACTAACCGTCATAGCAGTCGTTACAAATACGGAAGGTGATTTCAAGAATAACTTCAATTTATACTTCTATCTGAAAGAAACTTCGCGCTCTGAAATTGAACAGGTACGTAGACGTTTCAGGGTAAAGATATAATGGTTCCTAACAGCAATACGGTTCAGCTTCCAGTAATCACTACATATCTCCTGTCACCATCCTTCTTAATCGCGAACGAAACTGCAATATGCCCAGAAGATACACTTAAGCAAACTTGCTTCCTGGTCTTCGGTTTGCTCAAATCAACTGGTATGATCCCGGACACATCTGAAAGATACCTTCGCTTAGTAACTAGACAATCTCTCGGTATCATGTCAAATCCTACTTCATGCTCCGGTGGAAAACTTGGTGGTTCAACCAGGAATCATATTCAAGAAATTCAGGGTGCTAAATAATGTTCAAGATAAGGTTCATTCATTGGTGTATGAAATGGGTTCTAGGAAAACTTCATAACCGCGAACGTAACACACGAGTCTCCAGAGTCATAGTGATAGCAAAGGGTTTAACAATCGGTAATCGTAGTAGGGGGTTCAAAATTGTTTCAAATGCCAAAGGTGAGACATAGAAGGGTAGTTGTCAATATTTGACTGATCACTCAACAAATTCCTTGCCAGAATAAAATTGAAGTTAACTATCCAAAGAAAGACGGATCAGCATAGCAAAACTTATCGTTCAAAAGTGAGAGGGAAACATGCTTATACTCGTGGTTACAACCACAAGACTTCTCATAAGGACGGGGATGGATGAAACGAAATCAAATAGTGTTGGAAGATTTATAGACGTTTACCAAAGCAAAAGACAAATAACAAAATGTATCAAGTACGTCCTCGCCACAGAGGTTCTCAGAATGCCCGAATAGGCATCAAAGTGATCAACAAAACGATTAGAGTGAAACGCGGGTCTTTATCAAAAGATCAACAGAAGGAATCTGAAGATAAGGATCAAACAGTGTCGGGCAATCATTATGCAATTTCAATGCCTTCACAATTTAGGTCAGGTTCAAATCTTAGGTGGTGCAAAGCATAAGCTTTCGATTTCCAAAAATGATATCAACAGACTCTAACAAAAAACAAAGCAAGAATCAGAGTGATGCAGAAGCAAGGATATTTAAGCAAATGCCTTATAGTCTACCCATTCCTCACCGGTCAAAACTTAGGTTCCTATGGGGAAATCCTAAAGCAAATTTTCAAAGGTTGACTTACGAGCGCCTACAGGGAAAACTTAGTGGTCCTAACTTACACAGGTCAAGGGTAAATGTATTACGAATCGCAGCCTGTCTCTCTGATACCATAATTGTAACACCCCAACCCGATAAGGGTAAAGATGTCATAATAATGGTTTCATATCAGATCAAAACAAAGCATACCTCAACAGTAATACAAGGGTTACAAATGAAATACTGAATACACAAGGTTACAAATGGGAATATCAATAACTATTAAGTCTAAATATAATGACTTCTAATCATTGCTAATCCATAAGCTATCAAAGTCTTCTAAGTCCGAGGTTCTCTTCACTCATACCCAGCTTCCAACTAAAACCTGCCGCAGGAAAAGAAATGCAGCTGAGCTTAAAAAGCTCAGTGAACAGATATACAATAAGCGGAAACGAAAGCAAAAGAAAACGAACATATATGGTATAGTGTAATAGAATAACATAAGGTATAGACAAAGGTACAAAATAAGAAAGGGAAAAAAGAAGGTCAGTAATCCACCACGAGCCCGAACACAAATCAAATATAGTAACCATGTCTCCATAATCATATAGAGGGGAGACCTCTCATATAATCAGATAATATGAGGGGTATCCTCATTCTCCAAATGGAGTAGCTAACTCTCTCACTTGTGAAAGACGTGGATTGCACCCAGCATCAGTCACTAAACAATATATAACATCAAATCATGTTAAGTCCACGAACACGGACATGAACCTAGGATGCATCCATACGCCCCCCGAACAATAATATAGGCCATAATAAATATAATGTGCATGCAACGAACAATATGGGGACGGTGTGAGAAATCACTCACCCACACGTGAGTCATGCCACTGGTGCATCAATCACACGGCCATGTTACCTTCATGGCTAGGAAACGAACTTGGCTCGGGTATCAAACTAAAGGGTCAAAGGTCAACGGTCCAAATCACAGCAAAGGTTCAAATAGTCAAAGTCCAAATATCAAAGGTTCATGGTAACGGTCATATCCAGTATCAAAGTCAAATGCATCCAAACGAACTGATCAAAGGTTCATCATCAACTGGTTCATTTTAAGAAATATTTATCAAATGGTTTTCATTAAACTGATCTTTAATAACTGTTTTTACAAAAGTAATCTTTAAAAATAGTTTTCATAAAAGCTTAGCCAAATTCCAATTAAAAGTGGTATCGCATATTTCATAAACATCATTTTAAAATAAGTTTTCCTCAAAACATTTCCATGATATAATCGAAAAGGTTTTCACATCTATTTACCAAAATCAAATGAACCTTCGAAGTATCCAGTGATTCGAACACTAATATCACAAGATCACGAACGAATATCAAATGGATCATTATAGAGGCTCAAAGCAAAAAGGGTCATATCGAACATCAAAGTCAAAATGAATCAAACATACGAACCAAAGTGTAAGGGAACATAGCAATGGCTTAGGGAATCTTAAAAATGAATCAAGATCAATGAGTCATGAGATAGAAGACACCCTTACTGAAAAAGGGTAGAATATCTGTACCTTATACCGCAAGTGCAAACATATCTGGAAATACAAAGATCGGAAACAACTCCATCTTCAGCGAATCTACACGTATACATGGTCGTCTTATTATTAACATCTTCTTCAAATCAGATTTCTCATTTTAGTCGGCTTTCCATTTTTAGTAACTTCCCTTTTTAAAATAGTAAGTTCCATACTTTAAGGTTATAAATGATACTTAAGTAAACCTAACGGCTTAATATGACAATTTCGTAGTTTAGGGTTTATTATGCCGATTAGCAAAGTTGAGGGTTAAATGTGTAACTTATCAAAGTTTAGGGTTTATATCATACTTAATTTTAATTAAATGACCACTTAGGTTTTAGCCAAATTTAGAAGCCTCATTAAACATCTTTCCAACTTAATTTAAATCCGAAACAAACACACTCCCATACGTTTACACACACCTGAACACACACCTACACATGTCGACACACACTCTCTTATTAAGGAGTTTACAACAGACATCACAATTACACACATATTCCGCCCTCGACCCTATTCACACGACACCCCATTTATGTACTCACCGCCCCACATTTTACACAGCCACATTTAATATAAGCTCTTATATGAATTTAATATAACACAACTTTGAGACACACCATGAATTCTTGCCAGACACAAAATACGAATTATGCATGCATCACAAGTTTCACTCTTTTTAATCTCTGATTCACAAATAACTATGGACGAGTCTTAGACTGATCAAAACACCACGACACACACTAGTATCAAGGCATAAACACACACAATGCATACATGAACTCCACACTCACATCCGATTATACACTCGATACAGGTTTTACGATACCCACATATAATCACAAGCATGTTCGTCATGATCGATTACCCAAACGTTCATATATTTAGCACCATTCGTACCCTATCAATTTAAAATACATGCGCCCTTTATTTCATGCGTATTTTTACCAATTATAGTTGCGTTATTAGGGTTCGTGTAAGGGTCGCTGGGACCAGATTTGATTCGATACCATGGCTGCTAAAACGAGACTCCAAAACAAGCTTGAATATCGATTCATAACACCACCACACTACCCACGTAATTCATGCAATTGTTTAACACAAAGCCTAGGGTTTTCTATATATCATGTCTCAATTATCACTTGTTCAATCTAGTTATTATAGTGCATTGAAGATTTGAGTTTAGGGTCGACATGGGAGTTGGAAACACGACTCCAGAAACTGTTTATAACTTGACACCAAACTGCCACAATTCATGACTCAGAGTACAGCCACAAGACTTGACATAAGAGTGAATACGACATGCGACACAAATCAGATCCGATGCCATTTGTATAATCGTTTTAATAAAGCAATATACTAGTTTAACGTATACAAAGAGTTTGTATGTTTTTACCAGTTCATGGACTTAAGTTTCTCGATACGTTTTCTTATTATAACGAATAAAGATTGGGTTTAGCGTTAAGTTCCAAAGTTTTCTTGTCATATATCATGAAGTGTGTAACGAGGAGGGTTCTTAAGGGATACCTTGCGTCGATTTAAGAATGAAACAAGGATAAAGGACCCGGGATCAAAACTTGCTTCGAACCTCAAACAAACACCCTCGAATCGGAACTGAACACGACTCCCAGCAGCTCCTTCTCTGACCAGAAATCACTAAGTCACCCACGAATTCAGAAACCCTTCCAACTCTTGAAACACCTCCTTGTGATCGAACTGGTGAATAAGAAATTCTTATGCCGTCACTTTGTTCTAGGGTTTTGCATGTGAGGAGTTATATGTGAAATAGAACCGCAAGTTTGAGGAAGAGAAAATATGGAAGGGAGCGTATCAATGAATGGGGCATTAAACTTGATTGCCGTGATATGGGGGATTTTATTTACTAGTTAGTTTCTTTTTTTTCTTTTTTTCGTATGTAGATGTGGGTTTCATCATGGTTATTTTTCAATGTTTAAGGCCCAACAATTTAGTATTTGTGTGACAAAGGAGATTCGGCCCAACGAATACATATAAACGTGTGAAATGTCTTTAGTAGTAGCGTTTGTAGGTTAAAGTTAGGTATCATCTTAGTTAAGTCATAGTTTAAAGTTTTAGAAATTTTATTATTGATTTAAGGATTTAATAACTTAGGTTTTTGATTTCATAAAGTTCTTATAGGTTCAAGGTTAGAGGGGCAACTTAGAAATTTCACATGTTTGAGATTTTAGGGTTTTACAATGCATAACCCCAAATTTTGCTTTTGTGCATGAAATAGAAATCCTAGACGCAGATCAGGTGTGCAAACATGTTAATGATACTTACAGTGATGATTTGAGCACAAATTGGTTGAAGAAGATAGCCTAAATTATGATTTTGGTGAATTATGGGTCGAATACAGTAGGTGATAAGTTTTAAGGAAGAGTGATGAATAGTACGGGGTATTTGTTTAATATATAAAAACTGCCTCAGCAAATGACGGATCTTGCGGATCCCAAACAAGGGTTCCGCCCTTGTTGTCGTTTGGATCCGCAGAATCAGAGCACAGGTTGGGTTTTTGTCGTGTTTGGTTTATCTAAGGTTTAATCTATTCACTAGGTTCCATTAATCCTAAACCAAGTCTAAGATAGTTGAAAGGTTCTCTCTTGAGAGGTTTTGTAAGGATATCGGCAATGTTTTCCTCTGAGAAAACTTTCTCAATTGAGATGTTTCCCTTCTGAACATTGTCACGAAGGAAGTGGTGACGTATTTCTATGTGTTTGGTTCTAGCATGTTGGACTAAGTTTTTGCTAAGATTGATAGCTCCTTTGTTGTCACAAAGAATGGGAAAATCGTTGAGTACAATTCCATAGTCTACGAGAGCTTGTTTCATCTACAGTGCTTGTTGGCAACCTTTTCCTGCTGACACGTACTCAGTTTCAGTTGTTGATATGGCGAGGGTTGTTTGTTTCTTAGCAAACCATGCGGTGAGACAATGTCCTACAAAAGTACAAATACCACTAGTACTTTTCCTATCAACATTTTCACCAGCATGGTCTGAGTGGGCATACACTATGGTTTCTACACCTGTCCCTTTGGGATACCATAATCCTAAATGTGTAGTTCCTTTAATGTATCTAAATATCCGTTTAACGGCTTCAAGATGAGATATTTTGGGATCTTTTTTAAAACGTACACATAGACAAACACTAAACATAATGCCCGGCCTACTAGCCGTAAGATAGAGCAAACTACCAATCATTCCTCTATATTTAGTGCTATCTACGGATTCGTTTTCTTCATCCTTTGTGAGTTTGGTTTCTGAGGACATGGGTGTTTACATAGGTTTTGAGTCTTCAAGACCAAACTTCTTAAGCATATATTTGATATACTTTGATTGGTTGAAGAATATCCCATATTCTAATTGTTTTATTTGGAGACCTAAGAAAAAGTTTAGTTCCCCCATCATACTCATTTCAAACTCGTCATGCATGATTTTTGAGAAATCGTCGCATAACTCTTGACAAGTTGAGCCAAATATAATTTCATCCACATATATCTGGATGATGATAATATGTGATCCCTTTTTCTTGGTGAAGAGAGTATTGTCTACTAGGCCCATGGTATACTTATGGTCAACTAGGAAGGTCTTAAGTCGATCATACCAAGCTTTTGGTGCTTGCTTAAGTCCGTATAAAGCTTTCTTAAGTTTGTAAACATGATTTGGTTTTTCAAAATCGGCAAAGCCAGGAGGTTGTGCAACATATACTTCTTCATTTATAAATCCGTTTAAAAATGCACTTTTGACATCCATTTGAAATAATTTAAAATCATGTGCACATGCATATGCAAGTAGTATTCTAATAGACTCTAGTCTAGCTACAGGTGCAAATGTTTCATCGTAATCTATACCTTCTTGTTGATTGTAGCCTTGTGCTACTAGCCTAGCTTTGTTTCTAGATACTATGCCATTTTCATCCATTTTATTTCTAAACACCCATTTTGTACCGATTATGGTTTGATTTTAAGGTTGTGGAACTAGTGTCCAAACGTCATTTCTAACAAATTGATTTAATTCCTCTTGCATAGCAATAACTGATGATTCATCTTTTATAGCCTAATTTATATTTTTAGGCTCATTTGTTGAAACAAAACAAAATAAATTACTTTCATTTTGAGCTTTAGATCTCAATGTTCTTTCATTAAGTTTTCCTATGACGTTTTCTAATGGATGACTTTTTATTTCTTTGATGTTGACTAAATCACTTTTTACTGGTTCATCTTCGTTATCATTTTCAACATTTTCTATATTTTCAACCATTTGACTTTCAACTAAGTCATCATCTATCGAAGGTGATGTCTTAGAGGGGGTGGACTTTCGTCGAATGTCACGTTCAACGATTCCTCGACTCTTGAGGTTTCTTTGTTCAAAACTATATATGCTTTACTAGTTTGTGAATATCCTAGAAATACACCTTCATACAACTTTAGGTCGAACTTGGTGAGATAATCCTTTGTGTTTAAAATGAAGCACTTTCTTCCAAATACTTTAAAATATCCTAAAGTAGGCTTTTTGCCTCTGTATAACTCATATGGAGTCTTTGTCAAGAATGGTCTAATTAGAACTCGATTTAGAATATATGTAGATGTATCTACTGCGTGACACCAAAACTTTTGAGGTATGTTTTGTTCATTTAACATGGTTCTACTCATTTCTTGAATTGTCCTATTTTTGAGTTCTACCACACCATTAGATTAAGGGGTTCGAGGAGCCGAGAAATTGTGAGTTATGCCATTGGCATGACAAAAAGCTCTGAATTGGATTTCGTTGTCGAATTCACGACCATGGTCAGTTCTAATTGATACTATGTTACTTCCTATTTAATTTTGAATTTTCTTACTTAAGATTTCAAATTTATCAAATGCTTCGTTTTTAGTCTTCAAAAACTTAGTCCATGTATACCTAGAGTAATCATCTACAATTACCAAAGTATAGAAGTTTCCCCCATAACTTTGTATAGCGGATGGACCAAACAAATCCAAATGTAATAATTCTAGACACCTAGATTTAGACACCATGTTTTTAGCCTTATGGCTATTATGAACTTGTTTTCCTATTTTGCAAGCATCACAAAAGTGTTGGTCATATTTCAACTTGGGCAGGTTCCTAACGAGTTCCTTAGATGATAAGGACTGAATTAACCTCATATTGGCGTGACCTAAGCGTCGATGCCATAGAGTTGAGTTATCATCCAAAGAAGTGAGACAAAGTTTGTCTTTAGGTGTTTTATCTAATTTCATAACATATACGTTATTCTTTAAAACACCTTTTCCTAATGTTATGCCGTCTTTAAGTATTTTACTTCTATTTTCACTAAAAAGGACGTTACACTTTTTGCGGCACAATTGACTTATACTAAGCAAGTTAAAACTTAAATTATCTACATGAGCAACATCATCAATAGAGAGAGAGTCATGAGAGATCGTACCTTTTCCGATGATTTTACTTTTAAGTTTGCTACCGAATGTGACATTACCTCCGTCGTACACTTGGTAGGTTGAGAAAAGGCTTTTGTTTCCCGTCATGTGCCTTGAGCACCCACTATCTTTGATCCACTCATCAGGTTCTAATTCAACTTTTAAGCACACCTAAGTTCAAGAAAAACTCAAGCTTTTGGTCCCCAATATCTCATGGGTCCGTTTGGGTTAAACATGATATTATCATGGTTTATGTAAGGAAATGGTGGACAATTGTTCCACGGCATGTAATTAGGACCATGAAAGTTTCTAGACATGTTTTGGTTCCAATTACTTTGGTAAATATGTTGTGGGTTAACATTACTTTTTGGAAAGGGGTGTTTGGGAAAACTAGTTTGAGGTCTCTGTTGAACCGTTTTAACTCTATACTCATTTCTAGCTTGACCTTTTTCCTATAGAAACTGCTGGTTTTTGTTTGTTATTAGTTATACTAGTATTAGGTTTTCTAGTGACTCTAACGAATTCAGTACGGTCAGTTTTTAGAACCTTCTGTTCACAACTTGTACCGGCGGATCCTTTTATTACAACTGGCGGATCCAAAACTTTGGATCCGTCGGATCCGAGGGCTTCTGACTTAGTTGGAACAGTTTCTTTTTCTTTCACAGTTTGTTTCTTAAAGTCACTTAAAGTTCCTAGTTTCATAAAACCTAGTCCGGTTTTATCATGAGGTAGTTTTCGTATCTTCATTATCTCATCTGCACAACTTATGTTTTTATCAAACTTTTTAAACTTGGAATTTTGTTTGATGAGATCTTCCTGTGTGGTTTTTACTGATTCTAGTTCTAATTTAAGTTCCTGACACGACACACACATTTCTTTAGCATTTTTACCTTTTTCCATTCGTATCTCCTTTTCTTTAAGCCAATAAACTTCGTTTTCTAAAAGTGACGTTTTGGTTTTTCAGAACTTATTTTTGTTTATGATTTTTAAAGTTATATCACACAGTTTGTTATATTCTACTTCTAAGGTTTCATCATCTATAGAAGAGTATGATGAGTCAGAATGTAGCTCTTATGTGTCGTGAGCCATGAGAGCAACTTCGTCGTTCTTAGGCTCGTCATCATCTCCTTCACTATCACTCCAAGCTCCACTGACAAAGTCTCTTTGAGACTTGTTCTTTGGAGGCTTAGGACATTCTCCTATTAAGTGACTAGAATCGCCACACCTATAACACTTTCTGTCTACTTTTCCTTTCCTATCATCACGGTCTTTTCGGAAGGATTTCTTTTCTTCACGAGGTGGTCTAACGAACTTTCCTCGTCTCCTGAAGAATTTCTTGAAATCTCTTACGGCCATGGCATATTCTTCGTCTTCGCTACTAGAACAAGATTCTTCATCACTTGACTCAACTTTAGCTTTCAAGGCAATGGACTTCATTTTCTCCTTCTTGCCTTTAACTATTTCTGAGTCTTTCTCCATCACCATTTCGTGAACTTTGAGGTTTCCTATGAGCTCGTCCAATGTCATACTTGAAAGATCCTTATATTCTTCAATAGCTGTCACCTTTGCTCTCTACTTCGGGTGGAGTACTCTTAAAAATTTCCTTACAAAGTTCTTAGTAGAAAAAGATTCATCAAGTGCTTTAAGAGATGTAATAATAGTATTAAACCTAGCAAACGCACTATCAATGATCTCATCTTCAGAGATAACAAATTGTTCATATTGTTGAACAAGAAGATCAATTTTGTTATCTTTGACTTGTGAGTTCCCTTGATGAGTGATAATTAGTGATTGCCAAATATCTTTAGCCATTTTACACATAAAAACTATTTCATATTCTTTATTAGGTAAGGCATTGTAAAGAATCATTTTGGCTTCATTATTTTTGGCAATCAACCTCTTTTGTTCATCACTGTGACGAATAAAAGAGTTACCTGCATCCCGACCACCTGAAATATCATTACTTATGGGCTTGTAATCACCCTCTACAATAGTATACCACAGATCTATGTCATTTGACTTCACATATGTCTCAAAGCGATTTTTCCAATATATGAAACAATTTGGTTCAAATAGTGGTGGTCTTTGCATAGATTGCCCTTCTTTAAAGTTTTCAAAATCCATTGATCGTTTCAAGTTTTTAAAATACAATATATTTTTAAAATCTTGAGTAACACCGCTCTGGTACCAATTGTGGAAAACTAGAAGGGGGGTTGAATAGTTTTACCGTTTAAAATTAATTCGCTTTGTGACTTAACGTGATTTCAATGTAAGTATGCACAAACAAACAATATAATATAAGTAAGTAAGGAAAGGATTGATCAAACCACACAATACCGATATTTATAGTGGTTCGGCTACAATGACTCTCTTCCTTGCCCTACTCCACTCCTCAAGCCTCTAACTCGAGAGTTTTCCTTCACTAAGAAACAAGCTCCCTTCTAGGCGGAGAAAACCTCTACACGTCGCTTAATCATTATCCGGTACTAAGCTAAACACCGGGTTTTTTACAAGAGTACAACCACTCCCGTTGGTTCTTTCACAAGGGTACAACCACTCCCGTTGGTTCTTTACAAGGGTACAACCACTCCCGTCACTCTTTGTGTTTTAAGGACTAAAACACTAACCAAACTTTACTTAATGAATGATACAAACAATGAAGTGTGAACAAATACAAGATCACACATACTCTATACTAAAAGGATAATAACGGACTGTTAATCCTTATATGATGTGATCTTCTTTGCTACAAAAGGAAAGATCAATGAAATGAATGAATGATATGGGTTAGTGATATGTAAATGAATGAGTATGTATTTAAGCTATATGAGTGATAAGAATGGCCAAATGATCAGCTTGCTATTTATAGGCAAAGCTGAGCAACAGGCGGCGGATCCGGCGGATCCCAAAACTTGGAGCCGTCTTTGTAACCATTTGGATCCGTCGTGTCAGGCCAGCTAAGAGATCTTCAAATCTTTCCAAATCTTGCCATATCTTTCCATATCTTCAAATGTCAACTCTTTGGCTTGAAGATCTAAACAAAATATCACAAAATCTTACCAAGATTGTGTATATGATGCATGCCATGATGTCATCCTAACTTTTGAAAAATAAAGTTTCCATTTTAGGAAATAAATATGTAAATGTATAAAATGTAAATTCTAGTGATCTTGTGAAATGTAAATGTGTTCT
Organism: Artemisia tridentata subsp. tridentata; assembly: GCA_021014915.2. Classification (NCBI taxonomy): domain Eukaryota; kingdom Viridiplantae; phylum Streptophyta; class Magnoliopsida; order Asterales; family Asteraceae; genus Artemisia; species Artemisia tridentata. Next base: position 67,286,186 of record CP139503.1, on the reverse strand, counting down.
AAAAAGACTTTAACTTGTATTTATGATTTCCTAAAAGATATACCTTGTATTTGTCATTAACAAAACTAAGTAAAGATCATAAAAAATAAATAAAGTTTTTGGGACGATATTTGTATTAACAACAACAATGATATCCGGAGACGAAGAAGATAATATTGACATGGCTAGCGAGTGTGATGGGGTTTATATGTTGGATATGAAGGGAAAAAAACTATTTAAGCAAAAACAATAAAGCAATAATAATAGTAAAAGTAAATTTCACCGTTGGTCCTTAAACTTATGTCAAATTTCATACGACATCTAAAAGTGAGAATTGTTGGTTTTTTAGCCCACGATCTCTAAAATATTATGCCGCTGGTCCAAATTTCTAACGCTCGTTATCTCGGTCCCAACGTGCAGGTCACGCAAGGGCAATTTTTTCCGATCATTTTTTGGTACTTATTTGTCAAACTGCCTAGTTTTGTCAGCCTACTGTTCACTTAGTGCCTATCCAAACACGTGTACATTGCTTTTTACATATCTCGATATATTTTGTACATATCTCGATTGCATGCAAGCGTATTCCACAATCTTCTAACTCTATTATTTCCATCACTCCCTTTCTCTATTCAGCTTTATTTATTTCTTCCCCAAAAACATAAGAAGAAAAAATAATAATGGTGTCGTGTTGGTGTGGAAAAACCGCAATACTTCGCACATCATGGACAAATAGAAATCCAGGACGTAGGTTCTATGGTTGTCTAGATCCGGGATCTGATTGTGACTTTATTGACTGGCACGATCCGCCAATGTGTGCAAGATCAGTTACTATCATCCCCGGTCTATTAGGGTCAAGGAATGCAATGCAAGCTACACTAGAGGAAACAAGACTTGAAGCTGCTAAAATGAAGAAATACTTGATTTTAAGTTGGTTTTTTTTTTTTTTTTTTGCAACTTTCTTTTTTTTTTTTTTTTTTTTTTTTTTTTTTTTTTTCAAGTGAAGCAGATTAGGTGATGGGTTTTCATTTGTTTTGATAATCTTATGTAGTTGATGACCGGTTGTAATTTTTGTGGTAATGAAATATTAGTTCAATGCTACCATCGCTTCATTTATGATTGTTAGTGTTTTATGTGTTGATGAAACCTTCTGTTGGTTGTCGACTTTGATTTGGGTAAAAATAAGTAGTTAACGAATTGGTCAGTGGGATAAGATTGAGCTATTTTGTCACACCAAATTGATAAACAAACATTTTTGCATACTAAAAGGCAACATAATGGAAGTTTTTTAGCTTGTTGACTTTGTTTTGGATAAAAAGTTGTAGTTGACCATTTCGTTAGTGGGTTAAGTTTGATTTTGTTGCCATACTAAACTGAAAACCATAGGTTTTTGCATACTAAAAGTCAACTTAATGGAACTTTTAAATCATATTGACTTTGTTTTGGTTAAAATAGTTGTACCAGGCAATCGGTCACGCGGTTAATTTTGACCTTTTTTGGCATACTAAAGTGATAAGAATTCGCATTTTTTCATAAACTAAATGTTGATGCAAGTAATTGGCAAAATAAAATGACCTAAACAAGTACAATATTAATCATGAAAGCCCTTAATTGCATATTGCCAATGCAAAAAGTTGCAATGACTTGAAAATTGCAATTGGCTACCATAGTTACCAAATTTTAACCATCCACATACAAACCAAAAAAAAAAAAAAAAAAAAATCTTAAACATGTTTGTTAATAGAAATAATGTCAAAAACGTCATTTGCATTTTTCGGTCTCTACACATTTTGATAATCACAAAATATAAAAACACGTTATGTAAAACTACGCTTAATAAGTTTCTAATCGAGAAAAACTCATTTCGAGTACAACATCACTTAAGGTATGAACAAACAATCTACCAACTTAGTTAAGTAATCAAATAATTTATTTTCTTTAAACTTCACAATTTTATGTGACAAAAAAATTTTTACAAAACTATTTTTGTAATTATAAAAAAAATGTTTTAATAACAAAATAAATTTGAATTTCAAATTCTCAAACAGCTAGTTTTCCCGCCCAAATCAGATAAAATTATCACCATATAAATTTTCACCACACCAGGACAAAAATAAGAGCGTCTTAAGGTGACGGTCCCTTAAATAGGAGACTGTCCCTTATATTTACGGGGCCGTCCAGTGTTTACGGGACCATCCCCGCTCCTCCTGGTGCCTATAAATACTGCACTATTCCATACAGAAGAATTCACCTCTTGAGCACTAAAACTTTCTGTCTTCCTAAATCATTCTAAACTATCTTCATTGATCACATTAACATGTTGTAAGTACTTTACAAGTTATCGCATCCATCCTACCTCAAAGTGCAAGAGAAGAACGCTCGTATTCGTCAAGAAACGTAGTGTTGAAAAATAGTCTTTCACCTCGTAACCTTTGTTATGTTTCCCTCCTCAATCTACATTCTTTGTATCTCAATTCTTGTGTAAGATCCGACTTGTGTGTAAGCTCGGAATCGTGTATTGTGTTGATTCGGACTTGGTGTAGGTTCGAATTGTGTATTGTATTGCAGTTGATATCGTGTAGATTGGTTCTAGCAAGGATTAGGACTCGACATTCCGCTTAGTGTCGTTAATTAGTGTAAGCGTTGGTGTACAGTTTGTTCCGCCATAAGGGAGCGTGTTGACATAGTGTTTGTGAGACTCTCGAGTGTGATACTCGAGGAGTTGAGTAGGGCGAAGAGTGAGCTTAGTAGCTGAACCACTATGAATCTCCGTGTCTTAGTTTGATCGTTTCTTTCGTTTATCTTTACTTACTTTTTAATTGTTGCGTTCATATACTGTTTTATTGATATCACATAAACTTTGAATCTAAAAGAATTTCAAAACAACTTGAAAAAGATTTTTGAAAATGTAATTAAAATGGTGAAACTATTCAACTTCCCTTCTAGTTTCCACAATTGGTATCAGAGTGGGTTACTCAAGATTTTTAAAGTATACTGTATTTTAAAAACTTGAATCGATCAATGGATTTTGAAAAATATCAAAAAGGGCAATCTATGCAAAGACTACCACTTTTCGAATCTGATAGTTTCATTTATTGGAAAACAAGATTCGAAGTTTATGTAAAGTCAAAAGATCTTGATCTTTGGCATGTTATTACCATAGGTGACTTTCAACGTATTGAACAAAACCCTGAAACCAAAAAGGATGAAATAGTTTCTTATGACAAACAAAGTGAAAACCTTAAAAAGAAATTGGCTAAAAACGATAAAGCAAATATGGTTATTTATAATGCTTTACTGAAAAAGGAATTTCAAAGAATTTTTATGTGTATTACGGCTAAAGATATTTGGAAAACTTTGTTAGTCACCCATCAAGGTAATAATCAAGTCAAGGATAACTAGATCGATCTTCTTGTTCAACAATATGAACAATTTGTCATTCTTGAAGACGAATCTATAGATAGTGCTTTTGCAAGATTTAATACTATAATTACTAGCCTAAAGGCACTTGATGAGGGTGTTTCTATCAAGAGTTGTGTTAGGAAATTTCTCAGGGCTTTACATCCAAAATGGAGAGCAAAGGTCACCGCAATAGAAGAATCTAAAGATTTAGCTTCACTCTCACTTGATGAGCTCATCGGTAACCTAAAGGTTGATGAGCTAATCATCAAAAATGATTCCGAGATAGTCAAAAGCAAAGTAGAAAGGAGATCTTTTGCTTTAAAGGCTAAAAAGGAATTAAGTGATGATGAAGACTCTAGTTCAAAAAGTGAAGACGAAGAGTATGCTATGGCGGTTAGAGACTTCAAGAAATTCTTCAAACGAAAAGGTAGATATGTAAGACAAACGCAAGATGAAAAGAAAGCGCCTCAAAAGAGTCGAGATGACAAATATGGGAAAAGCGAGAGAAGATGCTTTAGATGTGGTGATCCAAGCCATCTAGTAGGAGAATGTCCTAAAAAGGAAAACAACCAAAATGCATAAATCGGTGGAGCTTGGAGTAATAGCGATGAAGACACCAAAGATGAAACGTGTCTAATGGCCGGAACTTCAAAAGAGGTACCTCTCAAAACCGAACTCTATAATGATGACACATTTTCTTTAGATTCATTTGATTTAGATAATGAGTTTGATCGTCTGTGCAAAATGGGTCAAAAGATAATTTTCAAAAACAAATCTCTGAAATCTATTAAATCTAAACTAGAGAAAGAACTTTTGGAATTGAAAGATAAACTATCTAGGCTCGAGAAAGGCAAAGAAATTGACGTCGAATGTAAATCGTGTCAAAACCTTCAAATTGAAAATGAGGAACTCAAAGAGGAAGCCTCAAAATTAACAAATTAATTTGAAAAGAGCACCCACTCTCTTAAACAAATGATAAACGCTCAAAAGTTCTCCGACAATAAAACGGGTCTAGGATACAATTTCTCTGAAGCGTCAACAAGCGAGTCAAAACAAGTCAAATTTGTAAAATCCCAGGTCGTCGAGTCTACTGGTGACGGTCCCCAAAACATGCCCGATGGTCCCGCAAATATGAAGGACCATCAAGCATTTAAAGGACCGTCCACAGTAGCTGACTCTGTGACCTTGCCAAAATCTATTTTGGGTCCTGCACCAAAAAACATTTAACTGTTATGAACGCTGAAGTACCTATTGCAAGTATAAGAGAAGTTAAACATTTTTATAAACCATTACTAAAACCTGGAGTAGGATTTAACAGACCAACGATTAGATCAAACACTCTACCACCTAGGAAAATAAATGTCACCCAAAGAGAAACTAGACCAAGACAACCTAGAAAACAAAATTATCCAAACATGTATCCCATAGCATGGAAAAATAATATTCTACCTATAGGATTCTACTCACCCCTTCAACATCCAAGTCAAATGCAAAAAATGCATGGGATGTTTAATGCTAACAACTTTGGACCCATGAGATATTGGGGACCATATGTTTAAGTTTTTCTGTGATATTTTTAGATATGCTTGGGAATTGACTTGGAGCCCGATGAATGGATCAAAGATAGTGGATGCACTATTCACATGATGGGAAATCGTAAGCTTTTCTCATCTTATCAATCATGCAATGGAGGTAATGTCACTTTTGGTGGTAAACTCAAAGGTAATATCCTTGGCAAAGGTACGATCACTCATATCTCTCTTACTATCATTAATGTTGAGCATGTAGATAACTTAGGATTTAATCTTCTAAGTATTAGTCAAATTTTTGACAATAAGTGCAAAGTGATCTTTTCCGAGGAAGGTAGTAAAATCATTAAGGATGGAAAAGTCATTGGCAAAAGGTGATTTATATGTCATGAAAATAGGAAATAGGTCTAGTGATAATATCTGTTTGGCTACGGTTAGTTATAACTCTACATTGTGGCATAGAAGATTAGGTCACGCAAATATGCGTTTGTTACAATCATTAGCTTCTAAGGATTTAGTTAGAAATCTACCGAAACTTAAGTTTGACCAACATTTCTGTGATGCTTGCAAAGTTGGAAAACAAGCTCACTCTAGCCACAAACCTAAGAATGTGGTCTCAACCTCTAGATGCCTATAACTCCTTCACATGGATCTTTTCGGTCCTTCCGCCGTATGGAGCTACGGAGGAAATCTCTACACCTTAGTGATAGTAGACGATTACTCTAGGTACATTTGGACTAGATTTCTATAGAACAAGACAGAAGCCTTCGAGCAATTCAAAACATTCAGCAAGAAAATTCAAAATCAACTAGGTTGTTCCATAGTTTCCATTAGGACGGACCATGGTAGGGAATTTGATAATGAAGTGCAATTCGGATTTTATTGTGATGCTAATGGTATTACTCACAATTTCTCGGCTCCTCGCACTCCATAATCAAATGGGGTAGTTGATAGGAAAAATCGTACCCTGCAAGAAATGAGTAGAACAATGTTAAACGAACAATCCATCCCTCAAAAGTTTTGGTGAAATGCTATAGACACCTCCTTGTATATACTTAATAGGATTCTCATTAAGCCAATCCTAGGAAAAACCTCATAGGAAATATAGAGAGGTAGGAAACCTGCTCTATATTACTTCAAAGTGTTTGGAAGCAAATGCTTCATACTAAACACTAAAGACTATCTAACCAAATTCTACCCAAAGTCTTACGAAGGTGTATTCCAAGGATATTCCCAAAATAGTAAAGTCTATGCAGTTCTCAATAAGGAAACAATGACCGTCGAAGAATCACTCAACGTGACATTCGGTGAGAGTCCTCCCCCACCTAAAACATCACCTTTGGTAGATGATGATTTAGATGAAGAAAATGCCATCGAGGATAGCAAGAAAAAATTAGGGTTCAATAATGTGAATGAAACCACCAACATTAAGGAATCTAGAAATCACCCGTTGGACAATGTCATAGGAAATTTGAACCAAAGAACCCTTAGATCTGAAGCCCAAGATAAAAGAAACTTCTTTTTGCTTTGTATCTATCATTGAACCTAAGAACGTAAATGAAGCATTGAAAGGATCATCGCAATCCAAGAAGAATTAAATCAATTCAAGTCTAAAAATGTTTGGTAATTAGTACCTCGACCTAAGTACACAACCATAATAGGAACTAAGTGGGTATTTAGAAATAAGTTAGACGAAAATGGAATTGTATCTAGAAACAAAGCGAGGTTAGTAGCACAAGGCTATAATCAACAAGAGGGAATTGATTATGACGAAACCTACACACCCGTAGCTAGAATAGAGTCCATTAGGTTATTACTTGCTTACGCTTGCGCGTTAGATTTTAAGTTGTTCCAAATGGATGTAAAAAGTGCATTCCTAAACGGTTTCATCATTAAGGAGGTATATGTGGCACAACCTCCGGGATTCATTTACTTCGAGAAACCCGAGCATGTTTATAAACTCAAGAAAGCTTTGTATGGTCGAAAGCTCCTAAAGCATGGTATGAAAGGTAAAAAGCTTTTCTTCTTAAACATGAATACTCAATGGGAATGGTAGATAACACTCTATTCACTAAGAAGAAAGGATCAAACGTCATCATCGTCCAAATATATGTCGATGACATTATTCGAATCAACTTGTCAAGATTTGTGTGATGAATTCTCAAAAATTATGCATGACGAGTTTGAAATGAGCATGATGGGCGAACTCAAATTCTTCCTTGGACTTCAAATAAAACAATTAGAATATGGAATATTCTTTAACCAATCTAAGTACATCAAGGAAATACTTAAAAAGTTTGGATTAGAAGACACTAAAACCTATGAAAACTCCCATGGCTACGAACACAAAGCTCACCAAAGATGAAAAGGGTGAATCCGTATATAGCACTAAGTATAGAGGTATGATAGGAAGTTTATCATACCTAACGGCAAGTAGGCCCGATATCATGTTTAGTGTCTGCCTTTGTGCTCGCTTCCAAGAAGATCCTAAAACTTCTAACCTTGAAGCGGTTAAGCGTATCTTCCGATACATTAAAGGCACTATGCACTTAGGATTATGGTATCCTAAGGGGACCGGCATAGAAACCATAGTATATGCGGACTCTGATCATGCGGGAGATTATGCGGATCGAAAAAGTACTAGTGGCATTTGTACCGTCATGGGTTATTGCTTAACTTCTTGGTTCTGCAAGAAACAAATGGCACTAGCTATCTCCACAACCGAAGCCGAATATGTAAGCGCTGGAAAGGCATGTCAACAAGCACTATGGATGAAACAAGCTCTCGTAGACTATGGCATCACACTTGACAACATCCCAATCATTTGTGATAAAAAAAGGAACCATAGACTTAAGTAAGAACCCCGTGCAACATTCTCGCACAAAGCACATAGAAATTCGTCACCACTTTCTTAGGGATAATGTGCGAAAGGGCAACATCTTCATCGAAAAGGTTCCAACCGAAGAAAACATCGCCGATATCCTCACTAAACCACTCAAGCGGGAACTCTACTATTATCTTCGTCTATGATTAGGAATGATGGAACACATCTCTTCTTCTTAAACTCCTTGTAAGTTTCTTTCTTCTATTCTGAGTCTAGGATTCTATTGAGCACAAAATCAAAATTGGGGAATATTTCTTTATGACTTTACTTATCTTAAAAATAGATCTTGCATGCTTAAAACTGTTGGGAATTAGACTAACAGTTGGTACTGCTCATACAAAAATTAGTACTGCTGAAGATCGTTCAAGAATACACTATCAGTACTAAGTTAGTTAGTACTACTAGTAGAAGAGTTAGTACTGTTTATTAGATAAAGAAAGAATCGTGCATGGATAAATATAGAAAAGATATGATGTATATCTTATTTGTATAGATTGATACGCATAAAAGTTTACTTGTAAAGGACTCCTTGTCCTATAAAAGGAGATTCTAGGTTAAGTTTTATGTACATGCATTATTATCAGAGCTTCAAGGTCTTATTGTAATTCGTGTGATATTCCAAGATCACTCGTAATATATTGAAGTAAATCGTTTGGTTAAACGTTGTGTCATTATTTTACTGTTACATTCATATAAACACATACATCACCAAACACAAAATCTTCTAAGTACTTAGTAATAAATTCCGTGTGCTACTAAGTATATACTCAAAGTATCTTCAACACAATTCGTGTGTTTAGATCCGCCCAAGTGGTATCAGAGACAGGTTTCTGATACTTTGATTTAGAAGATCCAGAAGTACTTACTCTCTTGCAACCAAGAAGATGGACATGGAGATACCTCAAACCTCAATCCTTGCTAAACTCCCCATGCTGAAACAGAATGAATATGATTTATGGCGGCTCATAATAAAGCCATATTTCATGGTGCAAGACTATGCATTATGGGATATCATAATCAATGGTGATTCCTTCAAACCAACTATTTCTGAGGAAACACGTGCGGATGGTTCCAAGACCACAAAGCTCAACACTAAGCCAGTCACAAACGATGAGAGAGTCAAAAAGAAGAATGATCAGAAGGCTAGGAATTTGTTACTCATGGCAATTCCTAATGATCAAGTGTTAAACTTTAGCCACTATGAGACTGCTAAGACAATTTTTGAAGCAGCTGTGGAGAGATTTGGTGGCAATGAAGCTACCAAGAAGGCACATAAAACCCTACTTAAGCAGAGTTATGAGAACTTTAGTGCCTCAAACTCTGAATCACTTGATCATATCTTTAATAGACTTCAAAAGATTGTCAGCCAGCTAAATGTTCTGAAAATTGTGATTCCACAAGAAGATCTCAATATGAAGTTTCTCAATAGTCTACCTGCTGAGTGAAACACCTATGTGGTTGTCTGGAGCAATAAGCCAGAACTGGAAAAGATGTCACTGAATGAATTGTACAACAATCTCAAGATTGTTGAACAAAAGGTGAAGAAAGGAGGAAGCACTAGTTCTAGTTCTGGAAACACAACATTCTTATCATCTTCCAACAATAACAGTTCTGATGATGTTGAAGCAGTTGGTACTGCTAGCCCTAAAGTTAGCACTGCTAGTGTAAAAACAAGTATTGCTGGCTTGACTGAGGAGACCATATATGCATTTGTGTCAGAACAATCTGGTGGGTCTCAAATCTTCAATGAAGACCTTCTTCAGATTGCTGAAGATGATTTGGAAGCGATGGATTTAAAGTGGCAGTTGGCCTTGATAAGTATTAGGGCTAAGAAGTATTATCAAAGAACAGGGAACAAGATTACCTTCAATGGAAGAGATGTAGCTGGGTATGATAAGTCCAAGGTGGAGTGCTATAATTTTCATAAGATGGGGCACTTTGCCAGGGAATGTAGAAGTCCCAAACAACAGAGCAATGGGAATGGAAACAAGAGTCAGAATAGGAGGACAGTGAATGTGGAAGAAACTTTTTCCTCAAAAGCAATGGTTGTTGTGGATGGAGCTGGTTTTGATTGGAGCTTTATGGAAGAGGAAGTGGAAACAGCCAACATTGCATTGATGGCCTTTTCAGACTCTGAGGTACATATAGTTCAAAAATGCTCAAACACTTGTCATGCTTTAAAAGATTATGAAACTCTTAAGAAACAGTATGATGATCTTAGAGTAGAATTTAATCAAGTGAATTTTAGTCTGTCTAATCATAAAAGAGGACTAGCTGTTTTAGAAGAACAACTTGATTTTTATAGAAAGAATGAGTCTAACTTTAATGATGATATAGCTGTGTTAAAGAGAGATTTGCAACTGAAAGATGACAAGATGAGTGGACTTGTATATGAACTAGAGACACTTAAGAAAGAAAAAGAAAATATAAAGTTAAGTGTTGACACTCTAGAGTACACATCAAAAGGGGTACAGAAAATAGTAGAGAGTCAAATACTTAATAAAGCTAAATCTGGTTTAGGTTACAAGTCTGTTGCACCCCCAAATAGAGGAATGTTTGTCCCTCCAAGAATTGATTTGGCTCATACAGGTTTAGAACAGTTTAAGGAAATGGATTTTCCTGGATATGGTACTAAAATTAGTGAGAATCCTGTTAAATTTGTTAAGGCTGAGGATTCTTATGTTAGTGCAAGTGATAAATCTCTCTCTGAGGAAAAGATGTCTTCTCGTAAGAACTCAAGTGCACCAACCATAGAAGATTGGACATCTGATGATGAGGATGATCAGGTTAAGGTTAAACCTGATGTTGTTAAGTTAGAAGTTAAACATGCTCCTAAGGTGGTTAAAACTGAACATAAAACCAGTTAGGAAAAATGTCAAATATGCTGAGATGTATAGAACTAAGAACAGATCACCAGTTTCTAAAGATAATCAGAGGAATTGGAACCACTCAAAATCTAAGCAATTGGATGATGAGTTTGATATGATTAGAAAAGTATGTTTTGTTTGTGTAAGTTTTGACCATTTGGCTGCTTATTGTGACTCAAACCCATGGAAAAAGAGGGTTTTTGGGAATTCAAGGGTGAATAGGAATAACAATGCTAGGGTAACTCAAAATAGTCCAACAAGGTTGACTGACCCTAATGTGAATCATAAAATGTCACCCAGAGCAGTTATGTTAAGGTCTGGCATCAAAGCAGTTTCAACTGTTAGACCAGCAGTTCCAACTGCTAGACCAAACAAATGGTTCAATAACAGATAAACTGTTACAAGTGCAAAACCACTTTCAAATCATGCACAAACAGTTAAAATGCCCTTTTATCAGAAAACATCTTTGTGTAATAAAAAATGGGTGGCTAAAGTTAAACCAGCAGTTCCAACTGCTAGGCCAGCAATTCCAACTGCTAGGCCAGCAGTTCCAACTGCTAGGAATTTTAATGCTGTTAAGGGTAAATGGGGCAATGCTGTCAAGGCCTCAGCACATTGGGTTAGAAAATCTATCAAACCCAATGGTGCATCAATGACTTTCAATAAATTTTCTCATATTGATGCAAAAGGCAGATCCAAGCCAGTGATGGTTTGGGTCCCCAAAAGCCACTAAAACCTTTATTTTGTGTGCAGGAACATCCTTCAAATGGTGAAGAAGACAGAGGTTACTCAGATAGTGGATGTTCCAGGCACATGACTGGTAACATGTCATACCTTTCAGACTTTATTGCTCTGGATGGAGGACCTGTTATCTTTGGAGGTGGTGTTGGAGGAAGGATTACTGGTAAAGGTGTTATAAAAACTAGTAATCTTGATTTTGAGAATGTGTATTTTGTACCAGAGTTAAAGTACAACCTCTTTAGTGTGTCACAGATATGTGATAAAAATAATAAGGTTCTTTTTACTGATACTGACTGCCTTATTCTTTCTCCTGATTTCAAGCTGCCTGATGAAAATCAAGTTTTGCTTAAAATCCCCAGAAAGGGTAATACATACAGTATTGAGATGAACAACCTTGTTCCTAAAGAAAGTCTTACTTGCCTTGTTGCAAAAGCCACATTAGAGGAATCAATGTTGTGGCATAGAAAGCTTGGTCATGTTAATTTTAAAACCATTAACAAAATTGCTAAAAATGGATTGGTAAGAGGATTACCAAATAAGATTTTTCAAAATGACCAAACTTGTGTTTCTTGCCTTAAGGGTAAACAACACAGAGCCTCTTGTAAGCCCAAGGTTCACAACTTGAATTCTCAAGCTTTATATATGCTGCATATGGACTTGTTTGGTCCTACTTCTATGAATAGCTTAAATTTTAAAAGATATTGTTTGGTTATTACTGATGATTATTCCAGGTTTTCTTGGTTTTTCTTTCTGAGAACTAAGGATGAGACTAGTGAAATCCTTAAGTCGTTTATTGTTGAGGTAGAAAACCTAGCTGATAAGAAAGTCAAAATAATCAGATGTGATAATGGAACAGAATTTAAGAATAGGGTTATGGATGATTTTTGCAGAGAAAAAGGTATTAAAAGAGAATTTAGTGTCGCTAGAACCCCCCCAGCAAAATGGAGTAGCTGAAAGGAAGAATATGACCTTAATAGAGGCTGCTAGGACAATGTTAGCTGACTCTAAGTTGCCTATTTCATTTTGGGCTGAAGAAGTTAGCACTGCTTGTTTTGTTCAGAATAGGGTTCTGGTAGTGCAACCTTACAATAAGACTCCTTATGAGCTTTTTAGAGGTAGAACCCCTGCCTTAGGCTTTATGAGACCTTTTGGTTGCCATGTCACTATCTTGAATACCAAATACCAACTAGGAAAGTTTGATGGGAAATCTGACGAGGGTTTCTTTATTGGTTATTCTCTACACAGTAAGGCTTTTAGGGTGTACAATAAAAGCACCAAACATGTTGAGGAGAATCTGCACATAGAATATCAGGAGAATATTCCTAATGTTACAGGTGGTGGTCCTGATTGGCTGTTTCATCTTGATATGCTGTCAGATTCTATGAATTATGTGCCTGTTACAGGTACAAATACTAATGATCATGCAGGTGATGAAGATTCTGATGAAGAATATGTCTTGATGCCAATCATGGAAGAAAGTCCATTAAATACTTCTTCTTCAAAGATTGATGATGTTCCATCATCTAATGAAGCTGCTAAGGAGAAGATTGTTGATGACTCTAGTGGACAGAATGGTAATGAAGCAGAAATTCCTGAGAGCAGTACAAATGGAGTTAGTACTGCTAAGCCAAATGTTGATACTGCTGGACCAATTCAATCTAATATTGATTCACCAGTTAATATTGCTCCTCAAGTTGATGATTTTGATTTCTTTGGAGCTGGTCTACACAATATGCCCAGTACCTATGATATTCCTTCTACTCCTCAAACAATAGTTCATAGAAATCATCCACTTACCAATGTCATTGGAGATGTACAATCTGGAGTAAAGACTAGAAGGCAGATTCAAGATCCAGATCATCATGGCTTTCTCAGTGTTTTTTATGAGGAAAAACATCATAAAGATGAGCATGAGTGTATGTTTGTATGTTTTCTATTTCAGATAGAACCCAAGAATGTGCTAAAGGCTTTAGAAGAATCTAGCTAGGTTGAGGCAATGCGAGAAGAACTGCTTCAATTCAAAATTCAGAAAGTTTGGGTTCTGGTTGATCTACCAAAGGGAATGAGAGTGATTGGTACTAAGTGGGTATTCAGGAACAAGAAGGATGAAAGGGGCATTGTGATAAAGAATAAAGCAAGGTTGGTTGCTCAAGGCTATACTCAGGAAGTAAGGATTGATTATGAGGAGGTTTTTGCTCCTGTTGCCAGGATTGAAGCAATAAGGCAATTTCTTGCTTATGCTTCCTTTATGGGTTTTATGGTCTATCAAATGGATGAGAAGAGTGCCTTTTTGTATGGTACTATTGATGAGGAGGTCTATGTTTCTCAACCTCCAGGCTTTATAGACCCTGACCATCCTGACAAAGTTTACAAAGTGGTTAAAGCCCTTTATGGCTTGCATCAAGCTCCAAGAGCTTGGTATAGGACTCTTGCTACTTATCTTATGAAGAATGGGTTCCATAGGGGTAAAATTGATCATTTTATTAAAAAGGACAAAGGTGATATTCTGTTGGTTCAAGTTTATGTAGATGATATCATCTTTGGTTCTACAAAGAAGGAAATGTTTAAAGAGTTTGAAAAGCTTATGAAAGATCAGTTTCAGATGAGCTCTATGGGAGAGCTTACTTTCTTTCTAGGACTTCAAGTACAGCAAAAGTCAGATGGAATATTTATCTCTCAGGATAAATATGTTGGTGAAATTTTGAAGAAAATTCCAATTCAGAAATGCCAAAGTTGCTAGTACACCTGTTGATAAGGAGACACATTTGTTATTAAAAGATCACAGTGGTGAAGATGTGGATGTGCACATGTATAGATCTATGATTGGGTCTTTGATGTATCTCACATCATCCAGGCCTGACATTATCTTTGCAGTTTGTGCTTGTGCAAGATTCCAAGTCAATCCTAAGGTGTCTCATCTCCTATGAATTTTGCAGATCTTAAAGAGTCTGTATTTGATCTGGTAGCATTCTCAGATTCTGATTATGCTGGTGCTAGCATGGATAGAAAATCTACAACAGGTGGTTGTCAATTCTTGGGTTGTAGATTGATCTCTTGGCAGTGTAAAAAGCAGACTATGGTGGCTACTTCTACTACTGAAGCAGAATATGTAGCAGCAGCAAGTTTTCGTGCTCAGGTTCTTTGGATTCAGAATCAGTTGCTTGATTATGGGTACAATTTCTTGAACACAATTATTTATATTGACAACAGCAGTACAATGTGTATCATTTTATCAGGGATTGTAATGAAAAGAAGTTAGTTCAAGTTGTCAAAATTCCTTCTGGTGAAAACTTTGCTGACTTATTAACAAAAGGTTTTGATGTGGGAAGATTTCAATACTTGGTCACAGGTATTGGAATGCTTAACCCTTCCAATTAAGTGTCTATGTGTTTAAGTTTTCAAAAGGATTTGATACTGCTGGTTGTGTCAGTTAACACTGCTTGTTGTAATAGTTTATACTGTTTGCATAATTGTTGGTATTATTATGGAATTTGTTAGTCATTTGTGATAACTATTAAAAGGAAAATATTGTATTGTGTTTTCTTTGGTTTTGGACTAACATTTCAGGTTAAGAAAGTATTTTAATATGGATTGTGCTTTGGAAAGTATGGTGGTTTGAAATGTCAGGTGTGAAACCTTGTCACACAACAAATGGTAATTGGTTCACCATGTCTAATCCACATAAGAACCAACTAGTCCAGATCAAACGGTTTCTGGTAAAGTCTACTCAAATCCGTTTATGGTTGACAATTTGCCAAAAATTGTATGGTAATCAACTCACCATATCTTAAAGTGAAGAGTTGACTAGTCCAAAGCAAACGGCTATTGGTAAAGACATATCAAATCCGTTGATAGCTGATAGTTTTCTAAAAACTATAAGTGGACAAAAATGTTTTCATATCAACATTGAGTTTATCCTAATCTCTGAAAAATTTTGTTAAACAGTTTGTACTGCTAGTTTGAACTAGTTTGTACTGATGGTTTAAACTTGGTATCATACTGAGTTTATGCTCTATGATTCACCTCTCTCAGAAGGTTACACATCTGGAAGTGTTGAGAGCAGTTTGAAACTACACAACTGAATTGATGGAAATTTGTACATATTGTCCTCTTGGAAGTTGAGCTTAAATGTCATATGTTCTAGTTAATCTGATGGTGAAGATTCTTCCAAACAGGGGAGGAATTAAACTTTGTTTAGTTGCTATTAAAGATTATTATGTATCTCAGGGGAGGATATCAACTCAAAATCACAGATGAGGGTGGAGTTTATATTGGAGTTTATATTGGAGTACTTACTGTTATGGTTTCTTCAAAAGCTTATATGTGAAGAAAATTCTCAAGTGATTCAAGATTGAATATAAGTGTTTGAAAGAATCCACCCCATCATCAACATTGGAGTTTAATTCGAAAAACTTAATGATTTACACAGAAATCATAAGTTTAGGGGAGGATTGTTGTGAATTAAACTAACAGTTGGTACTGCTCATACAAAAATTAGTACTGCTGAAGATCGTTCAAGAATAGACTATCAGTACTAAGTTAGTTAGTACTGCTGGTAGAAGAGTTAGTATTGTTTATTAGATAAAGACAAAATCATGCATGGATAAATATAGAAAAGAATTAATGTATATCATATTTGTATAGATTGATACGTATAAAAGTTTACTTGTAAAGGACTCCTTGTCCTATAAAAGGAGATTCTAGGTTAACTTTTATGTACATGCATTATTATTAGAGCTTCAAGGTCTTATTGTAATTCGTGTGATATTCCAAGATCACTTGTAATATATTAAAGCTAATCGTTTGGTTAAACGTTGTGTCATTATTTTACTGTTACATTCATATAAACACATACATCACCAAACACAAAATCTTCTAAGTACTTAGTAGTAAATTCCGCGTGCTACTAAGTATATACTAAAAGTATCTTCAACACAATTCGTGTGTTTAGATCCGCCCAAAAACCAACTCTAAAAACTTTCTACGTGCATGAAAACCCCCAATTCTTTCTCTTAAAACTTCTCACGTTTAGGAAAATCATCTTTCTTGCATTGTTAATACGATTCAAAAACACTTTTCTCATGCATGCATAATGAACTCAAAGTCCTTGGTCGGATCATGTAACTAATATATAATCCGACATGAAAAAACGAGAAAGATTGAACTAAGGAGGCTTCTGATTATCTCTTAGGTTTTGTTTTCTTTAGAGTCGAGATAATCACATCTCCACATATGTTGTAGGTAGACACACACTTGAAATAATTTCTCTTAGATGAAGTTTTAAACCTTCTGGTGGTGGTCCCTTAAATGTTGGACGGTCCCCCATATATATAGAACCGTCCACTCCTTTCGGGACTGTCCTAGTATTTTTTGCAGTCGTTTTCACTTCTCTGATTTCTTGATTCTGCACCTTTGACCAATCTTCTTCTAAGTCATCCTATACTTCCTTACATGCTTAAACATAATTTGAATTAGTAACACTTAGCATGCATGCTTTGCCATAATTAGCTTCTTCCTCCCCTATTTAAACCCCCATCGTCCTCATCCATTTTTATGGCATAACTTCTTCTTCTCCCTCCTCTCAATGTCATCCTCTAGAAAACCTAGGATTTTCGTCAAACCTATATGGCGAAAGAAACAAACCCTTGGAAATTTCATGAGAGATACCACCACTCAAAACACAAACCACTCAACCTTCACTCCACAACATGCTCCTTTCAAAGAAGCATCATCCCCCTCATTTTCTTTCTTTGATTCTCAACCTATCAATGAATCTCCATCCATTCACAAAGAGCCTTCTCTCACTCCACATGACCACCACTTCCACCACATCCACCTCAAGTGACAAATCCTACCACTCCTCACTCAATCATGGCTCAACAATACTCTCATCTTGTTGACTTGAATCTTCTAAACATAATCCTTGCCCAAAAACTACATCCTTCCAAAAATCTTCATCCCAATTTAGATCAAGTTAATTCTCACGGTGGCTATTGTGTGTGTTGCATTTACAATCGTAACCTATTCCAAAAAACTCAAAAATGATCTAGACTTCATCACATCTCTTCTCTTTCCTTCTGGCTTTCCACCTCCCTCTAACAACACCCTCGCACCACCTTTTCTCCGCAAGCATTAGGCATCATGCATGTTCTACAATAGGACCGGATCATCTCTTAGCTTTTCTTGAGACTAGTCTAGGATTAGAAGTATCACGTAGGACTATGTTGTACAAAGTCATACTTTACGTATGATTTTATTATCGTTTAAATGAATGCTTAAGTTTATTCCAGATTATTACATTTTGTCTTTTTCTCTAACCCACTGAAGGCGGTACCCTAAATATAAAGGACCGTCCAGGTGCTCTGTTTCTGTCCCCTATCTTCTTCTTATCTGTCTCTGTGAGTTGCATATATATACTCTTGCACCTGTATTCTAACTTGTCTTTGTAGCAAAATACCATCGATCGATTCCCCAGTGCCCTCATCTAGGGGGTGCACTAACCAAGGGGGAGTCTTTGTACCGTCAATTTCTTTCCTCTCTATGCATCGACGAAGCCTTTTTGATTCTACAAAAATGGGGGAGAATTAAACGAAACTCATTAAAAACTTATTAAAACATAACTTTACCTAAAATGAATTTATATTTTATAATCATCAAAAAGGGGGAGATTGTTAATACAAATAATGTCAAAAACGTCATTTGCATTTTTCGGTCTCTACACGTTTTGATAATCATAAAATATAAAAACACGTTACGTAAAACTACACTTAATAAGTTTCTAATCGAGAAAAACTCGTTTTGACTACAACATCACTTAAGGTATGAACAAACAATCTTACCAACTTAGTTAAGTGATCAAAGAATTTATTTTTCTTTAAACTTCATAATTTTATGTGGCAAAACATTTTTACAAAAGTATTTTTGTAATTATAAAGAATTGTTTTAGTAAGAAAATAAATTTGAATTTCAAATTCTCCAACAGTTAGTTTTCCTGCCCAAATCAGATAAATTTTCACCATACAAATTTTCACCACACCATGACAAAAATAGGAGCGTCTTAAGGTGACGGTCTCTTAAATAGGAGACGGTCCATTATATTTACGGGATCGTCCAGTGTTTACGGGACCGTCCCTGCTCCTCTTGGCGCCTATAAATACTGCACTATTCCATGTAGAAAAATTCACCTCTTGAGCACTAAAACTTTCTGTCTCCCTAAATAATTCTAAACTATCTTCTTTGATCACATTAACGTGTTGTAAGTTGTTTACAAGTTATCACATCCATCCTACCTTAAAGTGCAAGAGAAGAACACTTGTATTTATCAAGAAAGAAGTGTTGAAAAATAGTCTTTCACCTCGTAACGTTTGTTACATTTCTCTCCTCAATCTACATTCTTTGTCTCTTAATTCTTGTGTAAGATCCGACTTATGTGTATGCTCGGAATCGTGTATTGTGTGGATTCGAACTAGTTGTAGGTTCGAATTGTGTAGTGTGTTGCGGTTGATATCTTGACCGGATCTAAACACAAGTATTTTGTTGAAGATACTTTGAGTATATACTTAGTAGCACGCGGAATTTACTACCAAGTACTTAGAAGATTTTGTGTTTCGTGATGTATGTGTTTATATGAATGTAATAGTAAAATAATGACACACAGTTTAACCAAACGATTAGCTTCAATATATTAAGAGTGATCTTGGAATATCACACGAATTACAATAAGTCCTTGAATCTCTAATAATAATGCATGTACATAAAACTTAACCTAGGATCTCCTTTTATAGGACAAGGAGTCCTTTACATGTAAACTTTTATACGTATCAATCTATACAAATAAGGTATACATCATATCTTTTCTATATTTATCCATGCACGATTCTGTCTTTATCTAATAAACAGTACTAACTCTTCTACCAGCAGTACTAACTGACTTAGTACTGATAGTGTATTCTTGAACGATCTCCAGCAGTACTAATTTATGCATGAGCAGTACCAACTGTTAGTTTAATTCCCAACAATCCTCCCCTAAACTTATGATTTCTGTGTAAATCGTTAAGTTTTTCGAATTAAACTCCAATGTTTATGATGGGGTGGATTCTTTCAAACACTTATCTTCAATCTTGAATCACTTGAGAATTTTCTTCACATATAAGCTTTTGAAGAAACCATAACAGTAAGTACTCCAATATAAACTCCACACTCATCTTTGATTTTGAGTGGATATCCTCCCCTGAGATACATAATTATCTTTAACAGCAACTGAACAAACTTTAATTCATCCCCTGTTTGGAAGAATCTTCATCATCAGATTAACTAGAACATATGACATTTAAGCTCAACTAGGGGAATTCTTCCAATATGACAATATGTACAAGTTTCCATCAATTTAGTTGTGTAGTTTCAAACTGCTCTCAACACTTTCAGATGTGTAACCTTCTGAGAGAGGTGAATCATAGAGTATAAACTCAGTATGAAACCATGTTTAAACCTTTAGTACAAACTAGTTGAAACTAGCTGTACAAACTGTTTAGCAAAAATTTTCAGAGTTTAGAATAAACTCAATGTGGATATGAAAACATTTTTGTCCACTTATAGTTTTTAGCAAACTATCAGCTATCAACGGATTTGATATGTCTTTACCAATAGCCGTTTGCTTTGGACCAATCAACTCTTCACTTTAAGATATGGTGAGTTGATTATCATACAATTTTTGGCAAATTGTCAACCATAAACGGATTTGAGTAGTCTTTACCAAAAACCGTTTGATCTGGACTAGTTGGTTCTTATGTGGATTAGACATGGTGAACCAATTACCATTTGTTGTGTGACAAGCTTTCACACTTGACATTTAAAACCATCATTCTTTCCAAAGCACAATCCATATGAAAATACTCACTACAAAAAAACAGGCTTTCAGAGACTAAAAAATCAGTCTCCGATACACCATGATCAGTTACGAATGGTCTATCAAGGACTGATTTTGCTAGTCACTAATCAGTTACAACAGCTTAGTTACGAAAAGTGACGTTATCAACTGAAATTCAGTCCTTGTTGTATCGAACCAACGAGGACCAGAGATCAGTCTCCAAAATAAAAAAGTCAGTCCTTATTTCTATGGGTTGGTATCATGTTATTTCAGTCCCCAATGCATATTATCGGCGACTGAAAAGTCAGTCGCCAATACTATGTTATATCAGTTACTAACACATGGATTTATGGACTGAGAATTAGTCCATAAACATTGTTTATAGTCCCTAATACGTTTCGTTGTTTTGTAGATTACCATACCAAATCAGTCTCTAATAATAGGATTTAAAAACTGATTAGTCTCCGATGAAAGGCTTTAAAGACTGATTGTCAGTCACAAAAAATAGAAGAATTCGTCCTTAATTTGTTTTTCTAGTGACTGAAAATTAGTTTCAAAATATATGTTAATCGATACAAAATAACATTCAAATCAGTCTCCAATATGATGGCGCCATTCCATTATATTTCTATTATAAACTAAAAGTTAGTAGCAAATACAATTTAATTCAGTCCCCATTCACAATGCATGCATGACCCCTTACAATAGTATATAAAACTCCAAACCATAAACAATAATAATAACAATATTTCTTTAATGCATAATAATCACCAATCCAAATAACAAGAGTTTACAATTCAATATGTTTAAAAATAAAACAAAATTCAATAGAAATAAATTTGAACATCCTATATATCACTATCGGTGAATGGATCATCGTTACCATCACCGTTACCATCACCTTCAGTAGTATTTGGTGAGTCTATTGTGTCTCGAGGTCTGGAAATTTTTGGCTCAAGAATTTTGCCAATTTCTCATAATTACGTTTATACCGTTCAAGTTCACTAACCTTTGCTCTCAATTCATTAATCTCAATCGAGTTTTGTTTAGGTGTTGAGTCAGCTTGTTGAGATGATTCAGCTGCTTCTTTCATCCAATAATCTTTTTTCCTCATCACTAGCCCAACACCCACCTCCCATGCTGACTGTATTGTCTTCTTTCGGCCACAAACACTTTTTATGGCTTGTCTTTCAACCTCGTGCTCCATAACAGTAGTAATCTGAGTCGTTCCTCCATCTTTTAATTTATCAAGAGCCATCTGTTTATGCTTACAAATATTTTCCTAACATGATCGAATGTATGAAAACAAAATTAAAAACTAGTTGCACCCAATATCATATTTGACAAAAAAAAAATCATAATCAAATGCTTTTAACAAAAAGATGCTTACATATTCATTACGTGCAACAGCAGTGTGTATGATGAATTTAACAAGTTTCACATCGCATATTCGACCGTAATATCCCTCAATTTCAACAATCTTGAGGTGTTCATTGGGATTAGTAACATCCTTTGCTTTCCTCATATTTATGATCGGTGAAGTCCAAAGTTGCTGCAAAAAGAGACCCATGTGTAATTTGCTAGAATTCTTATTACATGCCGCGGAAATTAGCTTGGTTAATTACTTGGATATAGCGTAAGTACCTGAATTGTCAAAGTCACCCGATTATGATTTATCTGAATGGTCTGTCGTATTGGTTTGATTTGAAGCCATTTCCTTGATCTTGAAATATGTTCTTTCTGCTAATGCCATTCGTATTTGAAACATAACCCACTCTCTTTTACACCTTTCCTTTACCTGATACAGAAAAGCTTAAAACCTTAGCAAGACTATAATTTCCTTATATCCCTTGAAGAACATTACTAAATTTCATGAGCTACTACAAATGCAAATGTATGTTTTTGAAATGTACCGCTGCCCGTGGCGCCTTTCCTTTCTCTCTAATGCCCTGAGAAAAGGTAACGAAATTTAACTACATGTGTTCATGTAAATTAGAGATGACAATTTTGACCCATTTATCTTTGGAACAGGTCAAACGGGTTAAAAGTCATCTAATGTGTACTTTTAATTCGTATAACTATCTAAACCATTTTATTCAATATATTGAACTAACACAAGTTTGTACTCATATATGAAAGTAATTATTTATAGAAGAAATTCAATTTGTTGGACAAAGATTAATTCAGGTCGACCCATACCCGCCTATTTCACCAAACTCTGATATGTTGGATAGAGAAAAAGACACACCTGGTTCCCAAGTGAAGGGAGTGTTTGATGAACTATCGGCTGAGCATCTACCACTCCTATCTTCTCATGAGCAGGCTGTATCAAGCAATGAAAGGGAGTGTGACATTAACGTGATTATAAATCACAAATCCAAGTGCAATTATATATTTCAAATAATTAATAGAATGTGAACGCTCACCTCTACACATCTCCTGAGAGCAAAATCAAGACCCCATCCATGAACCAAGTCATTCTGCAAACGCAAACAAATGGTGATCATACTTAATACTAGTAAATAAACAAAACATTGTTGGTCGTATATAGATGTACACTAAAGGTCGTCAAGACCTGGATCATATGCCAAACGCAACGCCATGCATTCCGTGAGAATACAGGTGCCATTGTCTCAACAAATCTGTGGTATTGTAAATACTTTGTAAGCATTAATCTTAGCAACTAAAATAAAATATGATGTATACTTGTTGAGACAGCATGAAGGCAAACATACGCTGCACAAGGTGGAAAATGTAGGTCTGCTCACCAACCTTCTTTTTCTTTCGCTAACCTGTAAGGTAAATCGGATAAGAAAAAACATTATTCAAGTGAAGTTTAACGTAAGTACAACGGATGGCTTACTTGTGCACTTCGGTATTATTTCATTTTCTGGTCATTTGCCATGAAAATAGTCCACTATTTTCTGATAAACCGGGCTGAGAAATTTCTAACCCATGTTTCTTCATCAGTTCTATGTACCTACATAGATGATAAACATAATGTAATCAAAATATAGCAAGATCAGCTTCATAGTTAATCTGAGAGTAAATCAAAACAATAGAAGCTTGCCTTATCTATTAACACTACAGGGAATGACATTCCTATAAAGAAACCAAACAAGACGCCAGTAAAATTCGTCACAACTAATCTCGGTGTATTATTTGGTCTTCCCATTGCGGTGGGTCCAGCCCTGAAATCAGAAATTGAAAAAAGCTTTAATAAACCAAAATACTACATTAAACATCTTACAGTAATAGTGCCTACAAATATGCACGACAAATTAACATGTTGTCATATCTTTAGTTACGAGACATGTGTTCTGCTTATGACCTTTAAGTACTTAGAAATTAAGCATTTAACAAGAATATATACACGAGAATACCTTGTGGTGAGCATCAATTGTATCAAAAAGCATTTTCAAACTCATATAGATTCGAGTTTACATGAACCCTAATTCCTAAAAATCACCCAAACACGAAATTGACACATAAAGACCTCAAATTGATGATTAAATTAAATATATAACACGTTACCATACCTTATTTGTGGATATATGATATAAAATCAGGAGTGATGATTATGAATCGCCATGGTCTGGTGGCTGACTGGTGAGGATGTGACTGACGATTTTGGGTGGTGACTAGCAATGATCGATAAAGGAGACGGTCAAGCGAATTTGGTTTGTTTAAAGACCAAAAGAGAGAACGTGAGAGGAAATGAAGATGATAAGTTTGTGGATGTGAGATGTGAGATGTGAGGTTGCTAATAGTTGGATACTGGATGGAGGGATAATTTGACTTTTGGGGAAAACTTAGAGCGGGACAACTGAAAATGAGAGAGGGAAATTTGGAGGTATTATAGAATCTAATTTATATATTTTATAAACCAACTAGTTTTAGAACTCATAAATGCACGGGGTTTAGCCAGATATTATAACAGGTTATAATTTTTTAATAATTTTATTTTGAAGTTAAATATTGTGACAATTCATAAGTAACTTATTTTAAGATTAAATATAATACAATTATAACTCGTACGTCTATTAGTAGCCGATTTGAACAGGGTGTTAATGGTTTACTAATCTACACTCATTAAGTTCTCAGCTAATCATTGAGATTCATTTGCGATACAAACTAATCCTAGTTGTCATCTAGCTATTTATTAATTTAGTGTTTACAACTAGCTACTTTAACCTAATAGTCTAACAAGCGTTTATCCAATTAGTGTCAATTACCCTAGAGGATAATAGACTTGAATGTGGAGTTCCCAAGGCAGGATATGTTGCTTGGGATTAGCTTGATCCATTTCGAGAAAATGGTATAGTATTTATAAGGAGACCTTTAGGGGTGTGAGAACCCGTAAAGGCAATATGATGGTCCACGTGGTGTGTAAAGTAGAGTGCGTTGATTGGCTATATGCCTATATGCAACTTTCTTGTTATTATCTTGAATGGAAGTGGTGTGTATAGTATAGTGGATTGACGATTGCTATAGGCACCACGACTTATTATATATGGTAAGAACGTAATAGTCGTTTCTTTAAAAGGGATGTCGCGCTCGATGAAGCAACTGATTGATGTCATTATCCGATTACACGTCTTAAATTGTCAACACTCAAAATGAAAGCCATCGGTGAATACTAAAGATGTTATGAACGTCTGAAACTTGAATTCTGCTCGAGTTCCCACGTCACGGGGGTATAAACCGAGGTTTCTTGCGTAAACCCCTAAGTGTTACACATAAATAGCAATCCGTAAATACGTTTATATACAAACTTACAATTACTAACAACGATACAAATATAAGTAGGTCTTAAAAACAAGTGTAGTACATTACAATATATAGAACCGTATATTCTGTCGGTAATCCATTTTCGTCCGTTTTTGTCAATTTTTATTTGTTTTTGTCCGTTTTTATACGTTTTCTTCCGTTTTTTACGTTTTCGTCCGTTTTTATACATTTTCGTCCCTTTTTCATGTTTTTATACGTTTTTGTCCGTTTTTTACGTTTTCGTCTGTTTTTTTACGTTTTCGTCCGTTTTTATATGTTTTCATCCATTTTAGTCCATTTTTTTAACGTTTTTATATGTTTTCATCCATTTTCGTCCGTTTGTATACAATTTCATCCATATTTTAATGTTTTCATCAGTTTTTGTCTGTTATATTTTAACGTTTTTATAAGTTTTCATCCGTTTTAGTACGTTTTTTTACGTTTACGTCCATTTTTATACGTTTTCGTCCGTTTTTTACGCTTTCATCCGTTTTGATACGTTTTTGTCTGTTTTTATAAGTTTTCGTTCGTTTTTAAAAGTTTTAGTCCATTTTAATCTATTTTTATACATTTTAGTCTTAGCCATGATGTCCATGTATTAGGGACTGAGTTGTGATTCAAATTCAGTCACTAACAAATTTCCCTCCAAACTTTTTTTATTGCGCAAACATATTTGTAACTGAATTTTAGTCTTAGGTATGATGTCCATGTAATAAGGACGCAGCTGTGACTGAAATTCAGTCACTAAAAAATTTCCCTCCAAACCTTTTTATTGTGTAGACATATTTGTAACTGAAACTTAGTCTTAGCTATGATCTCCATGTAATAGGGACCGAATTGTGATTATAATTCTGTCACTAACAAATTTTTCGCCAAAAGTTTTTATTGCGCAAATATATTTGTAACTGAAATTTAGTCTTAGATATGATGTACATGTACTAGGGACTGAATTGTCACCCTTATTCTGTCACTAACAAATTTGCCTCCAAATTTTTTTCCCGTACAGGCATATTAGTAACTAAAATTTAGTCTCAGATATGGGGTCACTGAATCGAGGACTGATTTTTAGTCGCCGCAATCAGTCAATAAAAGGCCAGTCCTTAAAAGTATCAGTAACTGATGTTTCAGTTACCGATGCTATGTATCAGCGACTGATATATCAGTCCCTAGAAATTCAGTCTCTGAAAGCCTATTTTTTTGTAGTGACTTTCTTAACCTGAAATGTTAGTCCAAAACCAAAGAAAACACAATACACAATATATATTTTTTAACAGTTATCACTAATGACTAACAATAACCAAATAATACCAACAATTATGCAAACAGTATAAACTATTGCAAAAAGTAGTGTTAACTGACACAACCAGCAGTATCAAATCCTTTAGAAAACTTAAACACATAGACACTTAATTGGAAGGGTTAAGCATTCCAATACCTGTGACCAAGTATTGAAATCTTCCTACATCAAAACCTTTTGTTAATAAGTCAGCAAAGTTGTCATCAAAAGGAATTTTGAAAACTTGAACTAACTTCTTTTCATTACAATCCCTGATAAAATGATGTCTAATTTCAATATGTTTGGTTTTTGAATGTTCAATAGGATTTTTAATGAAACACATTGTACTGTTGTTGTCAATATAAATAATTGTGTTCAAGAAATTGTACCCATAATCAAGCAACTGATTCTGAATCCAAAGAACCTGAGCACAACAACTTGCTACTGCTACATATTCTGCTTCAGTAGTAGAAGTAGCCACCATAGTCTGCTTTTTACACTGCCAAGAGATCAATCTACAACCCAAGAATTTACAACCACCTGTTGTAGATTTTCTATCCATGCAAGCACCAGCATAATCAAAATCCTAGAATGCTACCAGATCAAATGCAGACTCTTTAGGATACCATAGACCTAAGTTAGGTTGACCTTTAAGGTATCTAAAGATTCTCTTTACTGCAGTCAGATGAGATACCTTAGGACTGACTTGGAATCTTGCTCAGGCACAAACTGCAAACATAATATCAGTCCTGGATGATGTGAGATACATCAAAGACCCAATCATAGATCTATACATGTGCACATCCACATCTTCACCACTGTGATCTTTTAATAACAAATGTGTATCCTTATCAACAGGTGTGCTTGCAACTTTGGCATCTGTGAATTGGAATTTCCTCAAAATTTCACCAACATATTTATCCTGAGAGATAAATATTCCATCTGACTTTTGTTATACTTGAAGTCCTAGAAAGAAAGTAAGCTCACCCATAGAGCTCATATCAAACTGATCTTTCATTAATTGCTCAAATTCTCTGCACATTTCTTTCTTTGTAGAACCAAAGATGATGTCATCCACATAGACCTAAACCAATAGAATATAACCTTTGTCCTTTTTAATAAAGAGAGTTTGATCAATTTTACCCCTATGGAACCCATTCTTCATAAGTTAAGTAGCAAGAGTCCCATACTAAGCTCTTGGAGCTTGATGCAAGCCATAAAGGGCTTTAACCACTTTGTAAACTTTGTCAAGATGGTCAGGGTCTATAAAGCCTGGATGTTGAGAAACATAGACCTCCTCATCAATAGTACCATACAGAAAGGCACTTTTCACATCCATTTGATAGACCATAAAACCCATAAAAGAAGCATAAGCAAGAAATAGCCTTATTGCTTTAATCCTGGCAACAGGAGCAAAAACCTCCTCATGATCAATCCCTTCTTCCTGAGTATAGCCTTGAGCAACCAAGCTTGCTTTGTTCTTTATTACAATGCCCCTTTCATCCTTCTTATTCCTGAATACCCACTTAGTACCAATCACTCTCATTCCCTTTGGTATATCATCCAAAACCCAAACTTTCTGAACTTTGAATTGAAGCAGTTCTTCTTGCATTGCCTCAACCCAGCTAGATTCTTCTAAAGCCTTTAGTACATTCTTGGGTTCTGTCTGAGATAGGAAACATACAAACATACACTCATGCTCATCTTCATGATGTTTTTCCTCATACACAACACTAAGAAAACCATGGTGATCTGGATCTTGAATCTGTCTTCTTGTCTTTACTCCAGATTGTACATTTCCAATTACATTGGTAAGTGGATGATTTCTGTGAACTATTGTTTGAGGAGTAGAAGGAATATCATAGGTACTGGGCATATTGTGTAGACCAGCTCCAAAAAAATCAAAATCATCAACTTGAGGAGCAGTATTAACTGGTGAATCAATATTAGATTGACTTGGTCCAGCAATATCAACATTTGGCTCAGCAGTACTAACTCCATTTGTACTGCTCTCAGGAATTTCTGCTTCTTTACCATTCTGTCCACTAGAGTCATCAACAATCTTCTCCTTAGCAGCATCACTTGATAATGGAACATCATCAATCTTTGAAGAAGAAGTATTTAATTGACTTTCTTTCATGATTGGAATCAAGACATATTCTTCATCAGAATCTTCATCACCTGCAAGATCATTAGTATTTGTACCTGTAACAGGCACATAATTCATAGAATCTGATAGCATATCTGTAAAACCCTAAAAATCTAAAACATGTAAAAGACTAAAATGCCCCTGCAAGTTTAAAAATTAATTAAAAGCGTATAAAGTATCGAATCGATCCCAAATTTCTGGCAATGCATAAGATATGATCTCAAATAATTTTAACAATTTCATTTAACATTTATACAAAAGATAAAATTACCAAAATGCCCCCATAAGAGCCGAATAACATTTTATTAATAAATTGAATTATATAAATTAAAATAAATGTAGTTAAATGGGGAAATTAATCACATTAATTTGACAATCAATTTTAATCAATTCCTGGTCTTAATCCCCCCCCTTGATTCGTTCCTTCCATTTAAAATTCAATCACACACCTTTCTTTTAGAACCCTATTACCGAGTGGAATAAAAACACACACATAATTCACCTAGCCTCCAATCGACACTCTAAAATTCCCAAGCTATTTTTCTGTGTTAAATCATCATCCAAGGAGTCCTAGAAAAATAATACTTCGAATTGTGGTGGCCGGATTCAAGGGTTATCGAAATTTCTTGTTTAAATCCACTCGAAAGGTAAAAATTCCACTTTGATTCATTCGATCATGGATAAATTCGTTTCTTATTTTTATTGTGTTCCTCACATCATATGTGACACGTGAAAATTGGTTTCAAGATTTTTAGATCATTTTTGAAGCCGTGGTGAATTCTTGGGCATTTTGGCTATACGCGTACAAGATAAATCCTCCAACCCATTCTACACGTTCGAATCTCTTTGTGGTATTTTTCTCAGATCCTATATGTATTTAGAACATCAAATAAAATGCTATATACAACCATGCATGATCTACGAATTAATTGTGAATTAAATCTTAAAATCGCGTTTAAATCTAAAATACTTGAATACGAATTTTTGGGGCTTGTTATTTATTTTATTTAGACTCTTCATGATCAAAATAATCTGAGAAAAATGATACTTCAAATTATTGGGGCCTAATCGAATTATTTGTGGATTTATTCTATTTTACCGATTTGAAGGAATTTAAAAAGAAAAGAAATAAAGTGTAATTCGAATTAGGGTTTATAATTAGGGTTTGACCTTGACTGAAAAATGATGTTATAATGATTATATGATGATTGGTGAATGATTGGTATTTTTAGGGTTAGGGTTTTGTTAATAAAAAGTGTTATTCGATTTAAATTAAAATGTTAGGGGGTGTTTTGTAACTTTTGAAACTTAAGGGTTATGTTTAGAACTTATTTTGGGCTGTGAACATTTCGAATAAAATATAAGTTGAGGGCCCCATGTGTAATTTTTATGTTTAAAGGAATTAAAATGTTTATTTTAATAAAATACAATTCGATTTGTAAATAATTTAAATAGAGGGACTAAACATGTAAATTCTGGAAACTTAGGGTTGATTTGAGTAATAAATTATATTCAGGGGGTTATGTGTTATTTTGGTAATTTAATGGCTTAATATGTAATTATTGATAATTAAAGATTGAAAATGTAAATTAAGGGTTAAATATGTAACTTTGATAACTTGAGGGACTTGATGTGTAATTTATGAAAACTTAAGGGTGAATTCGTATAATATGATGAAATAAGTGTCCATTGTGTAATTTTGATAAACTAAGGGTCTAATGTGTAATTATGGATATTATAAGGGTATAAAATGTAAATTATGAAACCTAAAGGACTAAAAGAGTAACTTGAGGAATCTAAAAGCTAAAAAGAGGAAAATTTCTAAAATGGAAAGTTACTTAAAATGAAAGGGTTTGTAATTCTTGTCTACCCCCTCTAGGTGTGAAGAAAGAGAGGACCTGATCCACTTTGTGTCATCCATTTCTGATTTGTGGTTGCTTCTGGAATAAGGTACAGATATTCTGACCTTCTCTGTAAGGTTTCCTATGATTCTTTTCTGATCTGTTAAAATCTCTTATTTGATACTCTGTTACGATCCTTTGCTATGATACCTTTGCTTCGACCTTTGATCTCTGATTTTGGGACATATATTGACTTAAAGAAAACTATTTTTGAAGTTCGTTTTATGAAAACTATTTGAAAGACCATTTATGAAAACTATTTTGAATGATTGTTTTAAATGAACCTTAAGAGAAAACCTTTTGAAAAGTACTTTTGATGTTGAACCTTCTAATATGACACACTGATTTTGATATGAACCTTTGACCTTTGACCTTTGACTCCCAGTTTGATACCCGAGCCAAAATTTGTTCCCTAGCCATGAAGGTAACATGGCCGTGTCTGTGATGCACCACTGGCATGACTAGTGTGTAGCCCTAGTGATCTGGTTACACCGTCCCCATTCTGATTTTGATTATGCATGCACACTATATGATTTATTATGGCCGATCTGTTCTGGGGGGCGAATGGATGTGATGCGCGTGATGTGTCGTTGCGGTTTAGCAGTTTTAATGCCTACTCAAGTTTTAAATTTATATTTAGCCGACTTATCAATAACACACACACTTAACGAGCAGTGTACCCGGTCAGTATGAAGATAATGGTAAGTAGAGTGTCGATCACTAAGAGTGGAACGTATTATCTCGTTATTCTAATCAGTATTTTAATATCCTAACGCAAGGGGGTTTCAGCCTGAGAGACTGGCACGATTTGTTGCAATTAAATAATAAAATAAACCAACAGGCACGAATCAGCAAGTAGCACACACGTACACAGATAAATACTCGAGACAATAAGAGGGCTGTCCTTATGATTAAGTAGATTGTCACTTGTTTTATTGATAGCTTTATATGAAGTGTATGTAGTTAACCCTTTCTCGTTGGTCCTAATCTTATCGGCGAGTAAACCCTTAATGATTACTTATGTCTAAAAGTTATTCCTAAGTGATCAATTTAGAAACAACCGTGGGAGCCACATTATGTCCCGTAGTCAAATGCCCGCAAGCCACTAATAAACACAGAGGTTATCAATGCACTAATAAGTAGTAACCAAAGACATCAACATATAAACTTTAATTGATGGGAAAGCAAGTATTAAAGGGAGTGCAATCTTTCGTTGTCACATTACACAAGCCACCAATCCTGATGAATTAAAGTTTGCTAACACAATAAAACAAAACTACTTAATGAATTAAACACATGCAGCACCTTCTTACAGCTCTTGTATCTTTGATTTGGGTGTGTCTTGTGCTGCCTTCTTGACTGAATTCGTCCTTTGTTCCTCCTGTTTGGTCTTCGGTTTAGGGTTTTCGGAACTTATAATTCGTCTGGTCTACGGGGTATTTATAGTTTCTGTCTGAGGGAAGATGCGGCGCATCTACTAAGTAGATGCGGTGCATGTACTTAACTTCGCGTGGGGTCCAAGATTATAATATTCAGGAATATTCGTACACCGCCAGAAGATGCGGCGTAACTCCATGATTAGATGCGGCGCATGTCCTCTTGTATCTTGGATCGTATCTGGTGATATCTTGATAGAGATGCGGCGCATGTTGAGAGTGAGATGCGGCGCATCTGGAGCAGAATTGACTTAATCTTATCCATGTCAGTAGACTTTCACTTTATGCACGTTTTGCTCCATTATTAGTCCAAAATCGCTAAGTTTCACCAAATGCTTGTTTTTACCTGAGAATTACAAAAGTAAACGATTAAGTATCAATCCTCATACATAATATAGTAAAACAAGTCAAATTAATAGGATAAATGATAGTAATAAAATGTACTTATTTGAGTTCATCAAATATCCCCCCACTTGAACTTTACTTGTCCCCAAGTAAACCTTAGAATTTCTTTTATGAAAATGTATCCTAAAAGATGTTAGGATTTATTTTTATATTTAAGCATGTATTCGTTTATTTCATAATCACACAACTAAACACTTAACGAATTAGAAGTAAAATAAAATAAGTCGATAAAAGCAAATCTAATCGTTTAACTGTCCAGTCGCGACGAATATTCTATCATAAGCTTGGCAAGTATACACATCTCCACCACTAAAGCTAAGGAGTAACAAGTCTAAAGCGGTAAAAAGGGTTTTTAGGCTTAAGGGTTAATTATTCTCTTTCACTATCGATCTCAAATTCCAGAAAAGGCGACAAAATCACAAATACATGATCGAATCCACGAACACGATACTTGCAATTGCTCAAATCCTTAACTCGAATAGGCTAAAGATAGGTCCAAACTTCACCAATAATAATATATCAAAAAGGGCGACAAAATCATAAATACATAGCCGAATCCACGACTACGATACTTAAGATTGCTCAAATCCCTAATCTCAATAAATCAAAGGTTTGGTTGGATAAAGAATAATAAAGGGCATGGATAACATTTGGGATATAAATTGGTGTAAAAATAAAAATAAACAAAACAAATAAATTAAAATCCTAAGTGTGGTTAATCACTATCCCAACCATCCCATGAATAAGACTCATATCATCGAATAACTCACGCTTTAACACTTGAAACACACGCTTTAGGTAGACACGAATTATACTCAACAAGATCTTAATCAAAGAATAAACCTTAATTGGCGTTCCCATAACTGCCAATTCCCATTCAATCCATAGATATAGTACAACAAATAGTGGTGATATCGACCACTTACATAACTTTACATAAGTTGTTAAAAAAACATCCAACTCTTCTTTCTTTCTTTTTCTTTTCTTATTTTTTCGATTTTTTTTTTTTTTTTTTTTTTTTTTTTTTTTTTTTTTGCATCAACATATACAAAGATGTGTAAAATTTTACCACATCACTATAACTTTCTTTCCGGATAATTTTTATTCATACTTTTCATACTTTCAGAAATAACGGTAATAGTGAAAGTAGTAAACACACGAAAAATAAACTCCAAAATATACAATATTTACTTTCACTCCAATTGCATTGTGCAATTTCCCGACCTAACCAAAGATAATGAATTACGCACACGAACACAGGAAATGTAAGGAAACACACTTTGCCTATAGCAATTAACCAACCACGGATTCTAATCTACAGGGTAGGCTAAGGTGTAAGGGTGTAACGAAACATTTTAAACATAGGTGTAAGAAACGAAAGGAATGGCTCTGAGGGTTTTTCTAGGGGTATCTTACTCTAAAAATGAGAGTAACAAAAGGGTTTATACGGGGGTTAACTAACCAGTGTAGTTAGCTAATAACACATAACATATAAAGGCTATTTGGGTGTAATCCTAGAATTTTACCAAATTAGACAAGTCATTCCAATTATATAAAATAATACTCATTATGGTGGTCTCGAATAGTATACAAGCCAAGTTCTAAAGTTTACAAGTCACCGGCACACTCATAGATTTGTGAATTTTGGAAAATCACAATTTTTGAAAATAACATCATGTGTGCAGCTATGCAACTTAGATCTTAAACAAAAACATGCTAAAAAAAAAATTTAAGTTTGATATATTAAGCACATTTTAAGCATAATTTTTGAAAAAGTTTAGGACAAGTAATTGTTAAGTGTTCTAATTCTCCAATCCCCCCACTTAAGTTAAACAACGTCCTCGTTGTTTGTATAAAAGGTTAAAAACTGGAAATTAAAAGAATTAGAACAGAAAAACTCCCCTGAGATTTGCTCGGTATGATCCTCCATTTGTATAAGAGCAAAAATCAACTTCTTGTGGATTAGAACGTTAAAGCTTCATACTTGATGTATCCACAGGAAATCCAGGAAACTATAATACCACCAACACTTTAAAACACACCTAAGATAAGAAAGGTTCAAACTTGCATAATACATTAGTAGTTAGAAAAAATAAAACTTAAAAATTAAAACTGAAAATCATCAGGTCAGTCGATGCGCCGTATCTTATTGAAGAAGATACGCCGTATCGAGCCTGGAATTAATACGGATCAGAATAAAGATGCGCCGCATCCTTAACCAGGGATGCGCCGCATTAAAATAAACTGATAAATAGTTTTAAAGTTGAAAATAAAAATGCAGAAAAATAAAATAAGATATGACCATTGCAGGAGATGCGTCGCATCTCAGAATTGAGATGCGCCGTATCCTCATGCGGCCTGGACTGACTCGACACAGAAAACAGAATAATAAAAGATAAATCCGGGTTGTCTCCCGGTAAGCACTTGTCTTTATTCCAGAGTCTTCAAGTTAGACTCACGTTCAGCTCTTTAATATCGATCATTGATTCCTACATTGCCGCGTAGGATCCACTTAGCAACTAATTCGTCACGTATATATTCAGGTCCCAAGTTCAAAACTCCTTTATAGAATCCTTCCATCATCTGATACGGGTATTCAATCCCTCTCTTCATGTCATCATTACTAATAAAAAGGTACGGAGAGAATTTGTAGCAGACCCTATTAGTAGCATGTTTAAATCCAGGGTGAGTCCGGGGCATCATATAAGTGATAACGTCGCTTCCACATTGAAAGGTGATCTTTCCTTCAAATCGCTTTGCATTAATAGTGATTTCCCTACAGAATGGTTTTCCAACAATCACGTCGCCCATACTGTTGTCACGATAGGCATTCATGTCTTCAACAACGGCGAACTCAGTTACAATAGTAAAGCGTCCAACGAAGATCGGGACATTAATGAAGGCTCCAACTACATTCTTTCCCCTACACTCCACTTTATTTCTCATAATAGAATTGTAAAAGCTTCTTGACATAACATTGATCGGCAAAATAGGAAAGAAATTGGCGTCAATACATTTGTATCCAATCATGCATGGGAATTGCAAATTGTAAGCACAATTGGCGTGGATCCTTCTACCATAATCCCAAGAACCATCATATCCCTCAAATTCATCGTAATTCCTAGTATTAATAACGTTGACTTTTGGACTATCCACAATTTCTCCTTCTCCTAACTCAGATTCAGCATCATCCATGAACAGGTCATTGGATTCCAATGGTCCATTAAGGTCATTAAGTTCAATGTAGTCCCCATCGTAACGTTCGAGTGATTTATCATGCACTAATACTTCATTCATAAAATTGGCTTAGAAGTCGAAGTCAATCAGTTCTCCTCATCCTTCCATTATCCTTCTGAAACAATCACGAAAAGCATCAGTAGGATTTGTTCGCTAGAAGAGAAATTAATGAATATAGAAACGGATATAAGGATAAAAATAGCTGATATCTGCAGACGATGCGCCGTATCCAAAAAGTTGGATACGCCGTATCTTAATACGTTAAAATTTAATCAGACTTTATCCAGAAAATAGATACGCCGCTTTAGAATTTAAGAATGCGCCGTATCGAATTAATTAATCAAAAATCAACTTATCTAATTAAAATTAAATGCGTCGTATTAACGAAAGTTAATGCGCCGTATTTTCGTTACGTTTAAAAATAAATGATTTTTGATTCAGTAAGATGCGCCGTATCGACAGAGATCGATACGCCGTATCTGTTTAATAATTCGCAAACTGTTTTTAATTAAAATAATAGATACGCCGTATCTGCTAAAGCAGATGCGTCGTATGGCGTTAACGTTTAGAAAAAAAAAATTTATCGAAAAACAGATACGCCGTATCTGCTAAAGCAGATGCGTCGTATTACTTTATCGCTTAGAAAAATTTTCTTATTAAAAACAGATACGCTGTATCTTGGGGAAAAGATGCGTCGTATCGAATTAATTAAACGCGTTGTATTAAAAAAAATTAAACGCAATACGCCGTATCTGAGAGATCAGATGCGCCGTATCGTTTGATTTAGCACAGTACAACGATAGCAGAACAGAAAAATACGAAAAATAAAAACAAAAATTAAAACACACAAACAAAAACAAAAATAAAAAGAAAACAATTAACACACAATACAACAAATATGCAAAATAGTACAATGATGCAATTAATCTAATAAAAAGAAAAACCTAATTAAAATACTAATCAAATTAACAGATAATAACAATTCACTCCCCGGCAACGGCGCCAAAAACTTGATGCGCGTGATGTGTCGTTGCGGTTTAGCAGTTTTAATGCCTACTCAAGTTTTAAATTTATATTTAGCCGACTTATCAATAACACACACACTTAACGAGCAGTGTACCCGGTCAGTATGAAGATAATGGTAAGTAGAGTGTCGATCACTAAGAGTGGAACGTATTATCTCGTTATTCTAATCAGTATTTTAATATCCTAACGCAAGGGGGTTTCAGCCTGAGAGACTGGCACGATTTGTTGCAATTAAATAATAAAATAAACCAACAGGCACGAATCAGCAAGTAGCACACACGTACACAGATAAATACTCGAGACAATAAGAGGGCTGTCCTTATGATTAAGTAGATTGTCACTTGTTTTATTGATAGCTTTATATGAAGTGTATGTAGTTAACCCTTTCTCGTTGGTCCTAATCTTATCGGCGAGTAAACCCTTAATGATTACTTATGTCTAAAAGTTATTCCTAAGTGATCAATTTAGAAACAACCGTGGGAGCCACATTATGTCCCGCAGTCAAATGCCCGCAAGCCACTAATAAACACAGAGGTTATCAATTCACTAATAAGTAGTAACCAAAGACATCAACATATAAACTTTAATTGATGGGAAAGCAAGTATTAAAGGGAGTGCAATCTTTCGTTGTCACATTACACAAGCCACCAATCCTGATGAATTAAAGTTTGCTAACACAATAAAACAAAACTACTTAATGAATTAAACACATGCAGCACCTTCTTACAGCTCTTGTATCTTTGATTTGGGTGTGTCTTGTGCTGCCTCCTTGACTGAATTCGTCCTTTGTTCCTCCTGTTTGGTCTTCGGTTTTAGGGTTTTCGGAACTTATAATTCGTCTGGTCTACGGGGTATTTATAGTTTCTGTCTGAGGGAAGATGCGGCGCATCTACTAAGTAGATGCGGTGCATGTACTTAACTTCGCGTGGGGTCCAAGATTATAATATTCAGGAATATTCGTACACCGCCAGAAGATGCGGCGTAACTCCATGATTAGATGCGGCGCATGTCCTCTTGTATCTTGGATCGTATCTGGTGATATCTTGATAGAGATGCGGCGCATGTTGAGAGTGAGATGCGGCGCATCTGGAGCAGAATTGACTTAATCTTATCCATGTCAGTAGACTTTCACTTTATGCACGTTTTGCTCCATTATTAGTCCAAAATCGCTAAGTTTCACCAAATGCTTGTTTTTACCTGAGAATTACAAAAGTAAACGATTAAGTATCAATCCTCATACATAATATAGTAAAACAAGTCAAATTAATAGGATAAATGATAGTAATAAAATGTACTTATTTGAGTTCATCAGGATGCATCCTAGATTTGTTCTGTTTCTGATATGTGATATATGATCTGATATGTGGTGACTGATGATGGGTACAATCCACGTCTTTCATGTTCTGGGAGCTCGCGACTCCATATATTTCTGTTGGATACATGAGGCCACCCCTCATATTATCTGGTTACTGAAGAGGTATCCCCTCTAGATTACTGTGAATGTGATATATGATGTGATATGTGGGCTCGTGGTGGATTACTGTCCTAAACCTTACTCTTTATTTTCTTTTTTTTTCCTATTTCTCACTCTTTATGATATGCCTGTTCATTCCCGTTTGCTTTTGTTTCGTTTATTATATATCTGTTCACTGGGCTTTGTAAGCTCAGCCGTACTTTTCTTTCGTGTACGGCAGTTTTTTTAGTTGGAAGCTGGGTTGTTATTAGAGAGGACCTTGAACTTAGAAGACCTTGCTAGCTAATTTGGATTTAGAGATGATATTCAGACTTAGTGATTATTGTATATCTCTTGTAACCTTGTAATTTCAGATTTTTGTTTGTAACCCTTAGAATCCTATTGTATTATTTATGTCATATGCTTGTGTTTGTTCTGATAAGAATCCGTATCTGTGACACCTTTGCCCTTGTCGGGTTGGGGTGTTACAATTATGGTATCAGAGCACAGGCTGCGACTTGTAATACATTTACACTTGACCTGTGAAGTTTGGACCATTAGGTTTCCACTGTAGGCGCTCATAAGATAACCTGTAAGAATTTGCCTTAGGACTTCCCTATAGGAACTTAAGTTCTGACCTGTGAGGATCTGGGTAGACATTAGGTTTCCGTCCGCGCACTCTCTTCCGTTGCTTCCGTTATCCTACTTGCTCATGTCGACACCTTTCGTATTCTATTTTGTCATCAATATACTCCTTCTGATCGTTCTGCTAATCGTGTAGATGGTGTCCACGCGCGCTCGAGAGTACTCCGCACGGAAAAAGCAACGATGGACCATCGTTTATCCTACCGGCAGCAGGATGATTGGGAAGATATGGAGAACGGCAAGGAGGAAGTTAATTCCTGTTAGTATATGGCCGTGTTATATCGAGGAGGAGCTGACCATAGTGAACAAAGATGGAGCAGAAGTGCTAGAGTACTCCACCCAGGTGATCTACAAAGATGGAGCGACCATTCGGTACGCAGGCAAGTGCCCCAATTTCATTGAAGAGAATGGAGTGGTACGAATCCAGCCCCGCAACGTGGACAACCTCGAGGATGACAAGAAGGACCCTGCCGATGCGACTCCCGCCTCAGCCTGAAGAGATCGGCTGCATGATTTGTTTCTTTCTGTTTGTTTGAATGATTGATACGCATGTTTCCCTTCCGTTTATGACGCACTGACTTTCTCTTGATTTTCGTGCAAATAGTTTGGATTTTGATCTAATAATTCCATTCCAAGTTGAATTTTGAGATTTTGGCTTGATTTGTTTTGAGTATTTTATGATCATGATCCGATGGAAGACACCAAGTATGTACTTCATTTTGCTCTACCTTAAGAGAATTTACTCCATCCGTTTATCTCCGTCATCTTACGTTAAGATCCATTCTGCTAAACTATTCCAAATCTGCTGCAAGCAACTCGATTTAGGGTTAAGATTAGTGCTCAAGCCATTTATGCTATTAGTGTTTAAGACCATGTTTGGATTCCTTTGACATTAGTACCTTGTTTGGATTTCGGGTTTTCCTAAGTATTTTGACAATAAGGCTTGAGATATGGTTGGGGTTTTATATGTGATTCGTGTTAAGTCATGGTTCTCAATCTTTTAGGTTTTGTTCTGCGTGTAACCTGCTTCCACTATCCCCTGTGTTTTCTACTTCTTTGCAAATTTCGAGGACGAAATTTTTCTTTTAAGAGGGGAAGAGTTGTAAAACCCTAAAAATCTAAAACATGTAAAAGACTAAAATGCCCCTGCAAGTTTAAAAATTAATTAAAAGCGTATAAAGTATCGAATCGATCCCAAATTTCTGGCAATGCATAAGATATGATCTCAAATAATTTTAACAATTTCATTTAACATTTATACAAAAGATAAAATTACCAAAATGCCCCCATAAGAGCCGAATAACATTTTATTAATAAATTGAATTATATAAATTAAAATAAATGTAGTTAAATGGGGAAATTAATCACATTAATTTGACAATCAATTTTAATCAATTCCTGGTCTTAATCCCCCCCCCCTTGATTCGTTCCTTCCATTTAAAATTCAATCACACACCTTTCTTTTAGAACCCTATTACCGAGTGGAATAAAAACACACACATAATTCACCTAGCCTCCAATCGACACTCTAAAATTCCCAAGCTATTTTTCTGTATTAAATCATCATCCAAGGAGTCCTAGAAAAATAATACTTCGAATTGTGGTGGCCGGATTCAAGGGTTATCGAAATTTCTTGTTTAAATCCACTCGAAAGGTAAAAATTCCACTTTGATTCATTCGATCATGGATAAATTCATTTCTTATTTTTATTGTGTTCCTCACATCATATGTGACACGTGAAAATTGGTTTCAAGATTTTTAGATCATTTTTGAAGCCGTGGTGAATTCTTGGGCGTTTTGGCTATAAGCGTACAAGATAAATCCTCCAACCCATTCTACACGTTCGAATCTCTTTGTGGTATTTTTCTCAGATCCTATATGTATTTAGAACATCAAATAAAATGCTATATACGAACCATGCATGATCTACGAATTAATTGTGAATTAAATCTTAAAATCGCATTTAAATCTAAAATACTTGAATACGAATTTTTGGGGCTTGTTATTTATTTTATTTAGACTCTTCATGATCAAAATAATCTGAGAAAAATGATACTTCAAATTATTGGGGCCTAATCGAATTATTTGTGGATTTATTCTATTTTACCAATTTGAAGGAATTTAAAAAGAAAAGAAATAAAGTGTAATTCGAATTAGGGTTTATAATTAGGGTTTGACCTTGACTGAAAAATGATGTTATAATGATTATATGATGATTGGTGAATGATTGGTATTTTTAGGGTTAGGGTTTTGTTAATAAAAAGTGTTATTCAATTTAAATTAAAATGTTAGGGGGTTTTGTAACTTTTGAAACTTAAGGGTTATGTTTCGAACTTATTTTGGGCTGTGAACATTTCGAATAAAATATAAGTTGAGGGCCCCATGTGTAATTTTTATGTTTAAAGGAATTAAAATGTTTATTTTAATAAAATACAATTCGATTTGTAAATAATTTAAATAGAGGGACTAAACATGTAAATTCTGGAAACTTAAGGTTGATTTGAGTAATAAATTATATTCAGGGGGTTATGTGTTATTTTGGTAATTTAATGGCTTAATATGTAATTATTGATAATTAAAGATTGAAAATGTAAATTAAGGGTTAAATATGTAACTTTGATAACTTGAGGGACTTGATGTGTAATTTATGAAAACTTAAGGGTGAATTCGTATAATATGATGAAATAAGTGTCCATTGTGTAATTTTGATAAACTAAGGGTCTAATGTGTAATTATGGATATTATAAGGGTATAAAATGTAAATTATGAAACCTAAAGGACTAAAAGAGTAACTTGAGGAATCTAAAAGCTAAAAAGAGGAAAATTTCTAAAATGGAAAGTTACTTAAAATGAAAGGGTTTGTAATTCTTGTCTACCCCCTCTAGGTGTGAAGAAAGAGAGGTCCTGATCCACTTTGTGTCATCCATTTCTGATTTGTGGTTGCTTCTGGAATAAGGTACAGATATTCTGACCTTCTCTGTAAGGTTTCCTATGATTCTTTTCTGATCTGTTAAAATCTCTTATTTGATACTCTGTTACGATCCTTTGCTATGATACCTTTGCTTCGACCTTTGATCTCTGATTTTGGGACATATATTGACTTAAAGAAAACTATTTTTGAAGTTCGTTTTATGAAAACTATTTCGAATGATTGTTTTAAATGAACCTTAAGAGAAAACCTTTTGAAAAGTACTTTTGATGTTGAACCTTCTAATATGACACACTGATTTTGATATGAACCTTTGACCTTTGACCTTTGACTCCCAGTTTGATACCCGAGCCAAAATTTGTTCCCTAGCCATGAAGGTAACATGGCCGTGTCTGTGATGCACCACTGGCATGACTAGTGTGTAGCCCTAGTGATCTGGTTACACCGTCCCCATTCTGATTTTGATTATGCATGCACACTATATGATTTATTATGGCCGATCTGTTCTGGGGGGCGAATGGATGCATCCTAGATTTGTTCTGTTTCTGATATGTGATATATGATCTGATATGTGGTGACTGATGATGGGTGCAATCCACGTCTTTCATGTTCTGGGAGCTCGCGACTCCATATATTTCTGTTGGATACATGAGGCCACCCCTCATATTATCTGGTTACTGAAGAGGTATCCCCTCTAGATTACTGTGAATGTGATATATGATGTGATATGTGGGCTCGTGGTGGATTACTGTCCTAAACCTTACTCTTTATTTTCTTTTTTTTTCCTATTTCTCACTCTTTATGATATGCCTGTTCATTTCCGTTTGCTTTTGTTTCCGTTTATTATATATCTGTTCACTGGGCTTTGTAAGCTCAGCCGTACGTTTTCTTTCGTGTACGGCAGTTTTTTTAGTTGGAAGTTGGGTTGTTATTAGAGAGGACCTTGAACTTAGAAGACCTTGCTAGCTAATTTGGATTTAGAGATGATATTCAGACTTAGTGATTATTGTATATCTCTTGTAACCTTGTAATTTCAGATTTTTGTTTGTAACCCTTAGAATCCTATTGTATTATTTATGTCATATGCTTGTGTTTGTTCTGATAAGAATCCGTATCTGTGACA
This sequence comes from Artemisia tridentata subsp. tridentata, assembly GCA_021014915.2. NCBI lineage: Eukaryota > Viridiplantae > Streptophyta > Magnoliopsida > Asterales > Asteraceae > Artemisia > Artemisia tridentata. Next base: position 67,243,571 of record CP139503.1, on the reverse strand, counting down.
CCTTTGCCCTTGTCGGGTTGGGGTGTTACAATTATGGTATCAGAGCACAGGCTGCGACTTGTAATACATTTACACTTGACCTGTGAAGTTTGGACCATTAGGTTTCCACTGTAGGCGCTCATAAGATAACCTGTAAGAATTTGCCTTAGGACTTCCCTATAGGAACTTAAGTTCTGACCTGTGAGGATCTGGGTAGACATTAGGTTTCCGTCCGCGCACTCTCTTCCGTTGCTTCCGTTATCCTACTTGCTCATGTCGACACCTTTCGTATTCTATTTTGTCATCAATATACTCCTTCTGATCGTTCTGCTAATCGTGTAGATGGTGTCCACGCGCGCTCGAGAGTACTCCGCACGGAAAAAGCAACGATGGACCATCGTTTATCCTACCGGCAGCAGGAAGATTGGGAAGATATGGAGAACGGCAAGGAGGAAGTTAATTCCTGTTAGTATATGGCCGTGTTATATCGAGGAGGAGCTGACCATAGTGAACAAAGATGGAGCAGAAGTGCTAGAGTACTCCACCCAGGTGATCTACAAAGATGGAGCGACCATTCGGTACGCAGGCAAGTGCCCCAATTTCATTGAAGAGAATGGAGTGGTACGAATCCAGCCCCGCAACGTGGACAACCTCGAGGATGACAAGAAGGACCCTGCCGATGCGACTCCCGCCTCAGCCTGAAGAGATCGCCTGCATGATTTGTTTCTTTCTGTTTGTTTGAATGATTGATACGCATGTTTCCCTTCCGTTTATGACGCACTGACTTTCTCTTGATTTTCGTGCAAATAGTTTGGATTTTGATCTAATAATTCCATTCCAAGTTGAATTATGAGATTTTGGCTTGATTTGTTTTGAGTATTTTATGATCATGATCCGATGGAAGACACCAAGTATGTACTTCATTTTGCTCTACCTTAAGAGAATTTACTCCATCCGTTTATCTCCGTCATCTTACGTTAAGATCCATTCTGCTAAACTATTCCAAATCTGCTGCAAGCAACTCGATTTAGGGTTAAGATTAGAGCTCAAGCCATTTATGCTATTAGTGTTTAAGACCATGTTTGGATTCCTTTGACATTAGTACCTTGTTTGGATTTCGGGTTTTCCTAAGTATTTTGACAATAAGGCTTGAGATATGGTTGGGGTTTTATATGTGATTCGTGTTAAGTCATGGTTCTCAATCTTTTAGGTTTTGTTCTCGTGTAACCTGCTTCCACTATCCCCAGTGTTTTCTACTTCTTTGCAAATTTCGAGGACGAAATTTTTCTTTTAGAGGGGAAGAGTTGTAAAACCCTAAAAATCTAAAACATGTAAAAGACTAAAATGCCCCTGCAAGTTTAAAAATTAATTAAAAGCGTATAAAGTATCGAATCGATCCCAAATTTCTGGCAATGCATAAGATATGATCTCAAATAATTTTAACAATTTCATTTAACATTTATACAAAAGATAAAATTACCAAAATGCCCCCATAAGAGCCGAATAACATTTTATTAATAAATTGAATTATATAAATTAAAATAAATGTAGTTAAATGGGGAAATTAATCACATTAATTTGACAATCAATTTTAATCAATTCCTGGTCTTAATCCCCCCCCCTTGATTCGTTCCTTCCATTTAAAATTCAATCACACACCTTTCTTTTAGAACCCTATTACCGAGTGGAATAAAAACACACACATAATTCACCTAGCCTCCAATCGACACTCTAAAATTCCCAAGCTATTTTTTGTGTTAAATCATCATCCAAGGAGTCCTCGAAAAATAATACTTCGAATTGTGGTGGCCGGATTCAAGGGTTATCGAAATTTCTTGTTTAAATCCACTCGAAAGGTAAAAATTCCACTTTGATTCATTCGATCATGGATAAATTCGTTTCTTATTTTTATTGTGTTCCTCACATCATATGTGACACGTGAAAATTGGTTTCAAGATTTTTAGATCATTTTTGAAGCCGTGGTGAATTCTTGGGCGTTTTGGCTATACGCGTACAAGATAAATCCTCCAACCCATTCTACATGTTCGAATCTCTTTGTGGTATTTTTCTCAGATCCTATATGTATTTAGAACATCAAATAAAATGCTATATACGAACCATGCATGATCTACGAATTAATTGTGAATTAAATCTTAAAATCGCGTTTAAATCTAAAATACTTGAATACGAATTTTTGGGGCTTGTTATTTATTTTATTTAGACTCTTCATGATCAAAATAATCTAAGAAAAATGATACTTCAAATTATTGGGGCCTAATAGAATTATTTGTGGATTTATTCTATTTTACCGATTTGAAGGAATTTAAAAAGAAAAGAAATAAAGTGTAATTCGAATTAGGGTTTATAATTAGGGTTTGACCTTGACTGAAAAATGATGTTATAATGATTATATGATGATTGGTGAATGATTGGTATTTTTAGGGTTAGGGTTTTGTTAATAAAAAGTGTTATTCGATTTAAATTAAAATGTTAGGGGGTGTTTTGTAACTTTTGAAACTTAAGGGTTATGTTTAGAACTTATTTTGGGCTGTGAAAATTTCGAATAAAATATAAGTTGAGGGCCCCATGTGTAATTTTTATGTTTAAAGGAATTAAAATGTTTATTTTAATAAAATACAATTCGATTTGTAAATAATTTAAATAGAGGGACTAAACATGTAAATTCTGAAAATTAGGGTTGATTTGAGTAATTAATTATATTCAGGGGGTTATGTGTTATTTTGGTAATTTAATGGCTTAATATGTAATTATTGATAATTAAAGATTGAAAAATGTAAATTAAGGGTTAAATATGTAACTTTGATAACTTGAGGGACTTGATGTGTAATTTATGAAAACTTAAGGGTGAATTCGTATAATATGATGAAATAAGTGTCCATTGTGTAATTTTGATAAACTAAGGGTCTAATGTGTAATTATGGATATTATAAGGGTATAAAATGTAAATTATGAAACCTAAAGGACTAAAAGAGTAACTTGAGGAATCTAAAAGCTAAAAAGAGGAAAATTTCTAAAATGGAAAGTTACTTAAAATGAAAGGGTTTGTAATTCTTGTCTACCCCCTCTAGGTGTGAAGAAAGAGAGGACCTGATCCACTTTGTGTCATCCATTTCTGATTTGTGGTTGCTTCTGGAATAAGGTACAGATATTCTGACCTTCTCTGTAAGGTTTCCTATGATTCTTTTCTGATCTGTTAAAATCTCTTATTTGATACTCTGTTACGATCCTTTGCTATGATACCTTTGCTTCGACCTTTGATCTCTGATTTTGGGACATATATTGACTTTAAGAAAACTATTTTTGAAGTTCGTTTTATGAAAACTATTTGAAAGACCATTTATGAAAACTATTTTGAATGATTGTTTTAAATGAACCTTAAGAGAAAACCTTTTGAAAAGTACTTTTGATGTTGAACCTTCTAATATGACACACTGATTTTGATATGAACCTTTGACCTTTGACTCCCAGTTTGATACCCGAGCCAAAATTTGTTCCCTAGCCATGAAGGTAACATGGCCGTGTCTGTGATGCACCACTGGCATGACTAGTGTGTAGCCCTAGTGATCTGGTTACACCGTCCCCATTCTGATTTTGATTATGCATGCACACTATATGATTTATTATGGCCGATCTGTTCTGGGGGGCGAATGGATGCATCCTAGATTTGTTCTGTTTCTGATATGTGATATATGATCTGATATGTGGTGACTGATGATGGGTGCAATCCACGTCTTTCATGTTCTGGGAGCTCGCGACTCCATATATTTCTGTTGGATACATGAGGCCACCCCTCATATTATCTGGTTACTGAAGAGGTATCCCCTCTAGATTACTGTGAATGTGATATATGATGTGATATGTGGGCTCGTGGTGGATTACTGTCCTAAACCTTACTCTTTATTTTCTTTTTTTTTCCTATTTCTCACTCTTTATGATATGCCTGTTCATTCCCGTTTGCTTTTGTTTCCGTTTATTATATATCTGTTCACTGGGCTTTGTAAGCTCAGCCGTACGTTTTCTTTCGTGTACGGCAGTCTTTTTTAGTTGGAAGCTGGGTTGTTATTAGAGAGGACCTTGAACTTAGAAGACCTTGCTAGCTAATTTGGATTTAGAGATGATATTCAGACTTAGTGATTATTGTATATCTCTTGTAACCTTGTAATTTCAGATTTTTGTTTGTAACCCTTAGAATCCTATTGTATTATTTATGTCATATGCTTGTGTTTGTTCTGATAAGAATCCGTATCTGTGACACCTTTGCCCTTGTCGGGTTGGGGTGTTACAATATCAAGATCAAACACCCAATCAGGACCACCACCTGCAACATTAGGAATACTCTCCTGAAATTCTATGTGCAGATTCTCCTCAACAAGCTTGGTGCTTTTATTGTACACCCTAAAAGCCTTACTGTGCAGAGAATAACCAACAAAGAAACACTCATCAGATTTCCCATCAAACTTTCCTAGTTGGTCTTTGGTATTCAAGATAGTGACATGGCAACCAAAAAGGTCTCATAAAGCCTAAGGCAGGGGTTCTACCTCGAAAAAGCTCATAAGGAGTCTTATTGTATGGTTGCACTACTATAACCCTATTCTGAACATAACAAGCAGTGCTAACTGCTTCAGCCCAAAATGAAATAGGCAACTTAGAGTTAGCTAACATTGTCCTAGCAGCGTCTATTAAGGTCCTATTCTTCCTTTCAGCTACTCCATTTTGCCGGGGGATTCTAGCCACACTAAATTCCCTTTTAATACCTTTTTATCTGAAAAAATCATCCATAACCCTATTCTTAAATTTTGTTCCATTATCACGTCTGATTATTTTGACTTTCTTATCAGCTAGGTTTTCTACCTCAACAATAAACGACTTAAGGATTTCACTAGTCTCATCCTTAGTTCTCAGAAAGAAAACCCAAGAAAACCTGGAATAATCATCAGTAATAACCAAACAATATCTTTTAAAATTCAAGCTATTCACAGAAGTAGGACCAAACAAGTCCATATGCAGCATATATAAAGCATGAGAATTTGAGTTATGAACCTTGGGCTTACAAGAGGCTCTGTGTTGTTTACCCTTAAGGCAAGAAACACAGGTTTGGTCATTTTGAAAAATCTTATTTGGTAAACCTCTTACCGATCCATTTTTAGCAATTTTGTTATTGGTTTTAAAATTAACATGACCAAGCCTTCTATGCCACAACATTGATTCCTCTAATGTGTCTTTTGCAACAAGGCAAGTAAGACCTTTTTTAGGAACAAGGTTGTTCATCTCAATACTGTATGTATTACCCTTTCTGGGGATTTTAAGCAAAACTTGATTTTCATCAGCCAGCTTGAAATCAGGAGAAAGAATAAGGCAGTAAGTATCAGTAAAAAGAACCTTATTCTTTTTATCACATATCTGTGACACACTAAAGAGGTTATACTTTAACTCTGGTACAAAATACACATTCTCAAAATCAAGATTGCCAGTTTTTATAACACCTTTACCAGTAATCCTTCCTCCAACACCACCTCCAAAGATAACAGGTCCTCCATCCAGAGCAATGAAGTCTGAAAGGTATGACATATTACCAGTCATGTGCCTAGAACATCCACTATCTGAGTAGCCTCTGCCTTCTTCACCATTTGAAGGATGTTCCTGCACAAAAAAAAAAGGTTTTAGTGCCTTTTGGGGACCCAAACCATCACTGGCTTGGATCTTCCTTGTGCATCAATATGATAAAATTTATTGAAAGTCATTGATGCACCATTGGGTTTGGTAGATTTTCGAACCCAATGTGCTGAGGCCTTGACAGCATTGCCCCATTTACCCTTAACCGGAACTGCTGACCTAGCAGTTGGAACTATTGGCCTAGCTGTTGGAACTGCTGGCCTAGCAGTTAGAACTGCTGGCCTAGCAGTTCTAAAACTGTATGAGCCAAATCAATTCCTGGAGGGACAAACATTCCTCTATTTGGGGGTGCAACAGACTTGTAACCTAAACCAGATTTAGCTTTATTAAGTATTTGACTCTCTACTATTTTCTGTACCCCTTTTGATGTGTACTCTAGAGTGTCAACACTTAACTTTATATTTTCTTTTTCTTTCTTAAGTGTCTCTAGTTTATATACAAGTCCACTCATCTTGTCATCTTTCAGTTGCAAATCTCTCTTTAACACAGCTATATCATCATTAAAGTTAGACTCATTCTTTCTATAAAAATCAAGTTGTTCTTCCAAAACAGCTAGTCCTCTTTTATGATTAGACAGACTAAAATTCACTTGATTAAATTCTACTCTAAGATCATCATACTGTTTCTTAAGAGTTTCACAATCTTTTAAAGCATGACAAGTGTTTGAGCATTTTTGAACTATATGTACCTCAGAGTCTGAAAAGGCCATCAATGCAATGTTGGCTGGTTCCACTTCCTCTTCCATAAAGCTCCAATCAAAACCAGCTCCATCCACAGCTGTAATACCCAAAATTTAGAAAGTATGTAAAATGACCAAAATACCCCTGAATCCTTAAAAATAAATTAAAACACTTATAAAGTACCAAATAAATTCCAAACTTCTGGTAATGAGCTACATATGACATGAAATAATTTTAAGACAACATTTTAATATTTTTGCATGTCCCAAAATTATTATAAAACAGAAAATATTAATTTTAGTATTTAATTATATTTATAAATCCATTTAAAACAAGATAAATACAAGTTAAATTAGGAAAATGATACCAAATCAAATCTTTTTTATTTTATTTGATTTTAGCCAAATCTCCAGCCCATATTCCCCCTCCTAAGTCGGCCTCTTCTCATATATATCAAATCCCATTATTTTTTTAAAAAAAGAAACAAACCGATTAAAATAAATCCCTAAACATCGACAAACCAAAAATCCCTTTTGCCTCTATTCGACTTTCTGGACAAGAGCTAGTATTTTTCTGGTGTTCATCAAGGATTAAAGTAGCTAAAAAAATAAGAGTTGGGTTGGGGAAGGCTTTATTCGAACATGGTCTCTTATTTTTGTCGAATTGTTCATACGGTAAGGTACAAATTCCAAATATCCCTTCCACACGTTCTAAATTTGATTTAGCATTTTTCTAGTGTTATTTGGATCACATATGACTCATAAAAATTAATAAAGTCGAATCATGCAAGCTAGAATAACCATACGAATTTTAGAGAGCTAAAACACACTTAAATTAAAAATATGATTATACGAATTTTCTGGGGTGTTACAATTATGGTATCAGAGACCAGGCTGACGACTTGTAATACATTTACCCTTGACCTATGAGTTTAGGACCATTAGGCTTCCACTAAAAGAACATAGGAAAACACCTTGAGAACTTGCTTTAGGATTTCTTGATATGAACTTAAGTTTTGACCAGTGAGGAATAGGTAGACTATAAGGCATTCGTTTAAGTATTATTGCTTTCGCATTACTTTGACTCATGCCTTGACTATGACATTGATTTTGTTGACCTTTAAGACCGTAGAAGTACTAGGTGAATTAAGATAGATTGTTTTGCTTACGACTCGAGATAAAGTATGATCATTATGAAGGCATATTTATGTGGTGCTGGTATTACGACGCCTGATCAACGTGATAATACTTACACCATATAACGTGCCCTCATTGTGGCCATAGGATATCTTGGGGAGTACCTAAAAAGTTTAGGACTTGACTTGAACCACTTGATAAAACTTGAACTTGTACACTTGATACTTGATACTTGACCCTTGACCCACAGTTTGAGATTATGAGCCATACTAGGCATGAGGGTTTCATGTCCTTGTCATTGATGCACCGATGACTTGACTCTAGGGTAGGAGAGTGATGTCTTATCCCGTCCCTGCCTTGATACTTGACTTGTTACGTAGAGGCAGACATTGTGGCAGCCTACTGGGGCGTATGGATGCATCCTAGATTTGTACTTGACTTGACTTGATTACTTGTATTATTTAGTGACATGATGGGTGTGTGCGATACACGTCATTCACTCTTGGGAGCTCATGACTCCACCCCTTGGAGGTATCCCCTCATATTGTACTTGGTACCGAGGTCACCCCTCCGTACACCTTGCTTGACTTGATTGGATTTGTTCTGGGCTCGTAGTGGATTACTGTTTATGTTACTAAAACCTGAAAACTTGAATTGATACTGGACTTGACTTGATTTGACTTGGGTTTGTGGTGGGTTACGGTTTCCTTTACACCCTATCTATTATAACCATTTCTTGATAACCCTTTCCATTTTCTGTCCTAACTCATGTTACACCTTGTATTATTTCATTCACTTCACTATCCCTTTATTTCTGCTTTGTTATCGTTATATCTGTTCACTGAGCTTTCGTAGCTCAGCCGCATTTCTTTTCCTGCGGCAGGTTTTAGTTTGGAAGCTGGGTATGAGTGGAGAGTGCCTTGGATTTAGAAGAACCTTACTAGCTATTGAAGATGACTAGAAGAATTTATAATTAGATTGAGAATTTTATGTATTGTAACCTTGTAGTTTCAGATTTTCCATTGTAACCTTTTGAAATTTTATTGTATTATTTATGTCATATGCTTATGTTTGTTCTGATATGGAACCATTGTTGTGACATCTTTACCCTTGTCGGGTCGGGGTGTTACAACAGCAACCATTGCTTTTGAGGAAGAAGTTTCTTCCACATTCACTGTCCTCCTATTCTGACTCTTGTTTCCATTCCCATTGCTCTGTTGTCTGGGACTTCAACATTCCCTGGCAAAGTGCCCCATCTTATGACAATTATAGCACTTCACCTTGGACTTATCATACCCAGCTACATCTCTTCCATTGAAGGTAATCTTTTTCCAGTTCTTTGATAATACTTCTTAGCCCTAATACTTATCAAGGCCAACTGCCACTTTAAATCCATTGCTTCCAAATCATCTTCAGCAATCTGAAAAAGGTCTTCATTGAAGATTTGATACCCACCAGATTGTTCTGACACAAATGCATATATGGTCTCCTCAGTCAAGCCAGCAGTACTAGTTTTTACACTAGCAGTGCTAACGTTAGGGCTAGCAGTACCAACTACTTCAACATCATCAGAACTGTTATTGTTGGAAGATGATAAGAATGCTGTGTTTCCAGAACTAGAACTAGTGCTTCCTGCTTTCTTCACCTTTTGTTCAACAATCTTGAGATTGTTGTGCAATTCATTCAGTGACATCTTTTCCAGTTCTGGCTTCTTACTCCAGAGAACCACATAGGTGTTCCACTCAGCAGGTAGACTATTGAGAAACTTCATATTGAGATCTTCTTGTGGAATCACAATTTTTAGAACATTTAACTGGCTGGCAATCTTTTGAAGTCTATTAAAGATATGATCAAGTGATTCAGAGTTTGACGCACTAAAGTTCTCATAACTCTGCTTAAGTAGGGTTTTCTGTGCCTTCTTGGTGGCTTCATTGCCACCAAATCTCTCCACAACTGCTTCAAAAAGTGTCTTAGCAGTCTCATAGTGGCTAAAGTTTAACACTTGATCATTAGGAATTGCCATGAGTAACAAATTCCTAGCCTTCTGATCATTCTTCTTTTTTACTCTCTCATCGTTTGTGACTGGCTCAGTGTTGAGCTTTGTGGTCTTGGAACCATCCGCATGTGTTTCCTCAGAAGTAGTCGGTTTGAAGGAATCACCATTGATAATGATATCCCATAGTGCATAGTCTTGCACCATGAAATATTGCTCTATTCTGAGCCGCCATAAATCGTATTCATTCTATTTCAGCATGGGGAGTTTAGCAAGGATTGAGGTTTGAGGTGTCTCCATGTCCATTTTCTTGGTTGCAAGATAGTAAGTACTTCTGGATCTTCTAAATCAAAGTATCAGAAACCTGGCTCTGATACCACTTGACCGGATCTAAACACACGGATTGTGTTGAAGATACTTTGAGTATATACTTAGTAGCACGCGGAATTTACTACCAAGTACTTAGAAGATTTTGTGTTTGGTGATGTATGTGTTTATATGAATGTAACAGTAAAATAATGACACACAGTTTAACCAAACGATTAGCTTCAATATATTACGAGTGATCTTGGAATATCACACGAATTACAACAAGACCTTGAAGCTCTAATAATAATGCATGTACATAAAACTTAACCTATGATCTCCTTTTATAGGACTAGGAGTCCTTTACAAGTAAACTTTTATACGTATCAATCTATACAATTAAGATATACATCATATCTTTTCCATATTTATCCATGCACGATTCTGTCTTTATCTAATAAACAGTACTAACTCTTCTACCAGCAGTACTAACTGACTTAGTACTGATAGTATATTCTTGAACGATCATCAGCAGTACTAATTTATGCATGAGCAGTACCAACTGTTAGTTTAATTCCCAACAGATATCGTTTGTGATATCGTGTAGATTGGTTCTTGCTAGGATTAGCACTCAACATTCCGCTTAGTGACGTTAATTGGTGTAAGTGTTTGTGTACGGTTTGTTCCGCCATAAGGGAGCGTGTTGACATAGTGTTTGTGAAACTCTCGAGTGTGAAACTCGAGGAGTGGAGTAGGGCGAAGATTGAGCTTCATAGCCGAACCACTATAAATCTTCGTGTCTCAGTTTAATCGTTTCTTTCCTTTACCTTTACTTACTTTTTAATTGTTGTGTTCATATATTGTTGTATTGATATCACACAAACTTTGAATCTAAAATAATTTCAAAACAAACTTGAAAAAGATTTTTATAAACATAATTAAAATGGTGAAACTATTCAACCCCCCTTCTAGTTTCCACAATGTTCAAACGTCTGACATAAGTTTCAAACACCAATCTAATCCTACTCAAGTCTTTTTTGGTGAACCAGCTCCAAATCGTTTACTTATTCCAACAGCTCCAAGTCTGTTACTCCTTATTGCACTTCTGCTTCATTTTTGTGCTGAAGAACTTCTACTTCCACTAGCAATTCCACTTTGATTTGCAGATGCATCACCAACCTCTGAACTTTAACTACTTGGAGTTGCAGCAGGATGACTTTCATTTTGTCTTGCACCAGCAGATGCACCTGACTCAATGTGGGTTGGACCACCAACCACTGAGCTTTGACCACATTGATTTGCAGTAGGATGACTGTCATTTCCACCAGTGTGTCTTCCAAATGCATTATCAACATTCGTAAAAATTGGCAACAAATGAAAAACTACAAAATAGTAAGACTAATCAGTTAATTACCTTCTTTTTCTCTTGCAGATACTAAACCTTGAAGGTCATCATCCAAACAAAACATGACTCTCTTTAGGGTTCTTGAATTAGTAGATGCACCACCAGAATCATCAACATGTTTCCCTTTTCCTTGGCTTGTCTTTTTAGACCCAGAATTTGTTTCACCACCTTGACACTAACATGACTGCTTATTGTGACCCACATTTCCACAAGAAGAACATTTTATATTTGTCCTTGTCTTACTCAACTTCCCATTGCTAACACATGGTGTGTCCTCCATTTTTCCTCTGACTTTCTTCTTCCTAGGCCTACTTACTTGAGGGTGATATTGTGGATGAGTTAGTGTTGTAAGACATGGAGATTTCTTCCAGTAGGCCTTCCCATTAATTGGTTGTATCTTAAAACTGTAAACTTCTTTCCATGTTTCTAACTGATTTGCGTTGTAGCACGGGGCAGTTTTAAAATTTGTATTCCCGTTAGAACTAAAGTCACTTGAGGACAAATGATGATTAATCTTCCGGAGTCGTATTCCACGGCGAGATTTGAATTGAAAATCACGTTATGACTTTTTTTATATGCTTGAATATCGAATATTTTTGGTTTTTATAAAAGATTTTAAAAGCTAAATAGATTAATAAAAGAAAACTACAAGCAAAGCAATAATATAAGATCTAAAATAAGATAATAAACGATATGCTTGTCAAGTGAGGTGAAAAGATCATTAAGTGAGAATTATCATTTTAAAGTAATGAATTAATTAATACCCGTCTAAAAAAACATTTTCTCATAACGTTGGTGTATTTTGAAAACAATCTCTTAGCTTGGTAAAAATTAGTAGATTTAAATGATTGATTATCGTGACGGCTTTTGCCCTTCAAAATATCAAATTAAATAAATCTAAAAGTAATCCGGAAATTATTGATTAACAACCTTCAATACCCGTTTAAAAAAACTATTTTCTCACAACGTCGGTTTATTTTGAAAACAACTCTTAATCTTGGAAAAAATTACTAGATTTAGATTAATTACTCAAACGGCTTTTGCTCATCAAAATAACAAAAAATCAATCCAAGTAAACTAAGATTATTAATCAACAATCTCTAAGTTTTTACACTTAATTCTCAAATCACAACTCACTTAACAAGCATAAATAAATCTACTCACTACTCATAGCAATTAAACTAAAATCAACAATTAATCCAACAATATTAATCATAATTCTAAACTAATTAATAAACTAAACTAGTAGAGAAAGTAAGGAAATAGAACCCGGTGAATAATATGAGACAAATTAACCACCTGATTTTATAAACTTGACAAACACCAAAGTTTACTTCTTTAATAGTTTTAATATCACCAAGTAGTAAATAAAGGTTTTGACTTTAATCACTAATTATCTTTATAAAAACTAGAAAAGCTATCAGCTTTGGTTAATAAGCAAGTGATAACGCTCAAATTGAACATGTTTTTAGTCACGTTATCGTTAGTTTTGTGCATCATATTTGGTTATATTTGTGTATATTTGTTACTAAATCGTGAAAGAGTGTATATGCAAGTAAATATAGCAAAATACAGGAAAAGATGATAAAAATATGAAGAAATGAAGTGATTATGCACATTGGAAGATTTATGAGAGGAAAACGAAAGAGAAACCACACAAGAACTCAAAGATTCAATAATGTCAAGATCTCTATGTTCAAATATCAAGAAAAGATCGAGTTCTATGAAAGAAATTAGTGGTACAACAAAGGATCAAGCACGTAACGAGAAAAGAAAGAAAAAAACCAAAAGTTGTGTGTGGCAGAATGGCCCATCCGATCGGATGGTGCCCGCATCCGATTCGGATGGGAGAAGAACAATTTACCGAGAGATCCAACCGATCGGTTGGATCACAATACCGATCGGTTGGAGGAAGCTGAAGTTACAAAAGTGCATTAATTGACGAATTTAAGCCCCATAATCATGGTGGCTTATCATTTCCTGGTCACTTATTTAAAGAACCCTTGGCTAGTTTAAAAAGTGTGACACCCAAAAACTTAGTGAAGGCTTACACCAAGTCTTGCTAAACTTATTATCATTGCCCGAAAGCTTGTAGTTGCTGTGAAAACGTCCAGGGAACCTTGAGTTCGAGTCTCAAGAGTTGTGTTCGAGTGTGGAGTTGTTTATGTGTGATCATAGGCGATTGGAGGAGTGTGGTTGCTATAGTTCCACAATTCTAGTTCTTGTAATTCCAAAACTAGGTATTTCTTGTTTGAGTTATTATGAACTACTTTTACTTTAAGATGAATGAAAGTATGGTTTGTTACTTGTGTTTGATTATAATTGTTATGGAGTGATTTTGGTTATACTTTTGTGTATGATGTGACAATTGTGGGAGTATTCTTATTTCATGGTGATGCATGAAAACATGTCTTGTTTTATGAGTTTGTTGAAATACAATCTAATCTTGCTTAATTGGTTGGTAAAAATAGTTCTAAAGATTAACAAAGGCCGAAAGGATTTTCTTTATGTTTTTATTCCAAAAAGTTAGTGCACGAATTAGTATGGACTATGGTGTGTGACAAGCATCATATTAACTCATTAAAATGGATTTGGAAACGATTTCATCACGAGAAAAGGATGAAAGGATTCGTAGGAATTCTTAAGATAAGAAATGCTTTTCAAACAAAAAAGAGTTTAATAGAATTATCGTACTAGTTAACAAAGCCCGAAAGGAATTAACTAGGAGATTGAATTCTTAGAAGATGATTTCTCATGATAAAAACCATTGATTGTGAATCACTCAATTTAAGTTGTGCATCATTACAAGTTACACCCAACTTGGTAGATTACTCTATACAATTAGTCATGGAATTACACACAAGTATATTTGTTTTTGATTGATTGATTTATACTTACTTTAGAATTTGTACCAAATTGGATTGACAACCCTTTTTTTTAAAACTTATACTACCAAAACCAAACAACAATTCCCTTGGGACGATCTCAACTTACCAACCTTTACTACCACGGACGAGTATATTTGCTCGTATGTGTTGATTAGAGAATTGGATAAATTGTGTTTATAAATTTTTAAAACTTGCACGACACACGACACATCAAGTTTTTCGCGCCGCTGCCGGGGAATTGGTAAATTTACTTGGTAGTTTGGTGTGCTAGTTTATAAGTTTTGAAGTAAAAAAAAAGTTTGATTCGGGACCAACCGAATCGGATGGATTCCCATCCGATTGGTTGGAGCCCTCGGTAAAAATTTTAGTTTTTAGGATCGAGTGTTATTTTTCAGTTTTTATGTTTAATTAATGTTATGTTTAATGTGATTAAGTGTAAGAGTAATTAAGTTAATTAATACTGGTAGTTAAATTTGTTTTAATGTTTTAATTTAGTAGTTAAGATAGTTAATTTTAGTTTAATAATTGGTAGTTTAAGAGTTTTTTCTTAATTGTGATAGTTAATGAGTTTAATGGTTAATCAAGTTAATAAAGCAATTAATTAGTTTAAAGATCATTAAGTTGTTAATTATGTGTTTTTAATTTTTAATGAATTAATTTATTTTTAATTATTAGATTTTATAAATAAAAAATAATAATAATAATAATAAAAAAGAGGAGTCATAATTTAGTTTTTAAAATAAATATAAAAAAATAATAATAATAATAATAATAAAAAAAAAAAAAAAAAAAAAAAAAGAGGAGTCATAATTTAGTTTTTAAAATAAATATACAAAAAAAAATTAGAAAATTTTCGATCTAACCGATCGGATGTTGCCCGCATCCGATTCGGTTGGGTCGATTTGATTTTTAACGATTCAACCATCCGATCGGATGGGGGCTAATACCGATCGGATGGATGCCTCAGTAAAAGTTTTTGAAATTTTTAATTTTTAGTTGTTTTGATGTTTTAAGATTTTGAAGTTGTTTGTTTGCTATCTTAGGTTTTATATTTTAATATGTTTCGATTGTAACTAAACCTCACGCTAATAGGTTGGATTTCTTCTGTTTTTTTTTTTTTTTTTTTTTTTTTTTTTTTGTTATGTTATAGTTAGTGTTTAAGTATAATGGAGAGTTTAAACAATGTGTCGGAATACTTGAGAAATTTGGAAGAGATGCTGAAAGATTCAGGAGATTCATTGGAGAGTTTGGAAAATATTTTGGAAGAAGCTAAGGTTGATTTTGAAAGGAAAGAAGAAGTTGGAGAAAGTAGTGTTTATTTACCTAAGGAGAAAAGAGTTGTGTTTACACGAGCACCACCTAAAGAGTTTGATGCACCGTTCATGAGGTATGCTACACCTTGTGGTGTGGAAGGTATAAAAGCTTGGGATGCTCAGCTTAATATGGAATATGGTGACAACTACATTACGAAAGATGTGCTTGGTAAGCTTGGTTTTGTTAGACTTGATTATGAGGATTATGGAAGAAAGATAGTGAGAGATGTGAATGTTAATATTCATGGTCATGTGTTCAAAGTTGATTTTGTTGTTTTGGAATATGGAAATGCTGATGAACCAGAAGTCGTGTTTGGTAGAGATTTCATGGTTAAGACTAAATGTAGGATTGATTTTGCGTTGGGAGAGATGATGATTGATGTTGATGATATGATAGAAGAAAAGGTAGGAAAGGGAGAGATTGTTAAAATGGAAAAAGCGAATAGAAAGAAAACACCACTTAACAAACTTACCCAACCCTCCACCCCTAAGAATGAAAGTTCTTCGTCTAGTTCACCACCCAAAACACCACAAATTGTTAAACCATTAACCAAAGAGCAAAAGGAAGCGATTTTGGAAAATTTGGAAATGAAGTTTAAGGAGCTTATGGAGGAAATGCCGGTTATTGATGTGTTGAATAATTACATGACTTATCGCAAGAAGTTGGATGCAGTTATGATGGCAAGGGCTAGGTTAGAGGATAAGAATTTTGATGAGGTTGCAAGAGAAAGAATAGTTGAGAATGGGTTGCCAAAAAAGGAGAGCGATCCAGGAAATTTTGTAGGGAAACGGTTACACTTTATTAATAAAACCTAACTTACAATAAATAAAATTAACATATATAACTAAAAGAAAATTAAATACAAACAGAATGTAAGCAAATAAACAATAATTAAATAAAACAATAAACTAATAAAAAGACTTACTAGATCACCAACGGAGATCAGCAACGAAGCACTACAAAGCCGAGGCACGTGTTTGACACGCTTCCCTTAAAACAGATTCGCCGTCTGTCTCCCAGGGTACAACAGCCAAAACAGTAAGTTGTACTATCGGACTTAACTAAACTGCCAGGAATTTCATCTTAAGAGATGCGTATTCCTTATGTTGGAAATCAATAATACTTATTGATTTGATGTGTGTAAACTTGTGGAATTAGGGCCTCTATTTATACACAATAGACTCCCTCTAAGTTTACCCATCCCACCGATGTGGGATTGAAAATAAACTACTTTTCCTCTTTAGGCATGGTACTGAATGCCTAACTTTGAGACCCGATATCTCATTCACATCAACTCTATTTTGGACACAAAAAGGCTCATTGCGAAGCTCTCTTCGAGGAGAACGCAAACCTACAAACTATTACTTATATATATGACACATACATATAAATAATTGTGTCCAAAGTTGGTCAAAAATCACTTTTGTCAACCAATTTTCCAACAATCCCCCACATGAATGGAGATCGATCGTAATACAAAAATTACGATGAAATTCCAATAGTTGAATCTTGCAAAGGATAGGTAGGTGTGACCCTTTGAACCTTCCCTTGTGAAATGCACTTAGCCTCCTAGCTGTCAGTAGACGCGATGTCTTTGAACTGAGCTGCTGTTTATGTAGACGACAATACACTTCACACAAGACTCTCCCTAACATTGTTAAGTCCTCATAGTCATGTTCATTATGGTCCTGAACATTTGCCTGGTTCTGCAAGAGCTCTTAGGATTTGCGCCCCCCACAATTCCCTTCGAAGCGACCCCACTTCTCTCTCACATAGGTGATTTCATCTTGAATCATTAAAAACATATGCTTTATGATTTCATCTTGAATCATAAAAGCCATATGTTTAACCTCTCAACAAGTCACATTTATTATAGGAATGGACTAGGAAGTTACAATGTTAAGTAACTCCCCCATATTGACGTGACTTCCCCCACATTTATATGATTAGGTTGTCCTATTGAACCCAGATCTTGGGATCTCCAGTCAACTGGGTTAGGTTTTCCTTCATATAAACTCATTCCTTTAAGGGCTTTAGTCCCATTCCTTTAGACGACTTACTAACTAACTCTCTGCTTAAGCCTTTCGCAAGCGGATCCGCGACGTTATCTATTGACTTTACATAGTCAATTGTGATAACTCTAGTTGAGAGTAGTTGTCGCACTAATCAATGTCTATGATGGATATGTCTCGACTTACCGTTTTACATTGTGATATGAGCTCTGTCAATTTCCAATTGACTATCACACTTATTACAGATGGTCGTTACCGGTTTACACCATCTTGGTATGTCCTCTACGAATAAACGTAGATATCCCAAAGATTCTATAAATTTATCTCAAAAAATAAATTTAAATTCCATCATAGATTTCGCTATAAAAGTCTGTTTGAAATACTTTCAAGATTTCCAAGACATGGCTTCCTACGTAGAGTCCATACATCCGCTCTAGTGGATCTAGATTCTTTTATGTAAGAATCCATATTTTCATTACTCTACCATTATATAGTAGTTGGATATCTTCCAAAATGCAATATCATAAGTATCATAGTACTCGTGTAATACTATTCAAGTGGTCATTACTTGAATTATATTTACTAAACCTGGTCATAATTTATAGATCAGGTCTTACACAAGTTATAGACACACAAGACGCCCTATATTCTTTGAGTATTCAAAATAGGCAACACCTCTACCTCTATTTTAAATAGATTTCTAAAGACGTCATTGGAGTTCTAGCTAGGCCGGAATCCCCCACATTGAACCTCTCAAGAATATTGTCCTTATAGTGTTTTTAACTTCAAAACACATCCATCTGGTTTCATATGATCTTAGTTCCAAGAACCATATCAATCAACCAATGTAGTTCTTGTCAAATCTTGACTCCAACATTTCATTAGTGGATTTGTTCATCTTGATATCACTTCGAGTGATAAGTATACCATCTGTGTATAAACACACGACTACATATATACCAGTGATTTATTTTTCCCACATATATCCATTAATTTTGAATCCATGTTCTGACATTACGTGGTAGAAAATTTGGATATCATTGTTTGGGAGGTTTTCCTAAGTCGTATAGTGACTTAACAAGCCTACAAACTTTGCTCTCTTGTCTAGGAGCCATGAAACCCTCAGGTTGGTTCATGTAGATTTCTTCTTCTAAATCCCTGTTTAGAAATCCATTCTCACATACATTTTGGCAGACTTCCAAATTTCTTAAAGCAGCAATAGCAAGTACCATCCTAATAGAGGTTATTCGTGTAACTGACGAATATGTATCAAAGTAAGCTAGACCTTCTCGTTATCTAAACCCTTTAATTATCAATCTTGCTTTATACTTCTCAATGGTTTTATCGACAACCTTTTGTAGTTGTTAGGTATAAACCATTTGTAGCCTAGTGGTTTACTACCAGGAGGTAAATCCACGAGCTATAATGTATCATTTTTGTAAAATAGAATATATTTCACATTTGATGGCTTCTTTCCATTGAGCCCCTCTTGAGGAAGTGACCATTTCTTTGTAAGAAGTAGGTTCATTTTCTACTATACAAGAAACAAAATCAGGTCCAAATAATTTCTCGGTTCTTGCCTGTTTGCTTCTTCTAGGTTCAACCTATTCTTCTGGGTTGATCTATTCTCACATCATGGAGATCATGTTCAATCCCTTGTTGTCTCTTATCACGAACAACATTATCATCTTAATGTCTCTCATCATGAAGGACATCATCATTTAGTTGCCTCTCATCATGGACAACTGTATCATCTAGTGTAGATGAACATCCGTTTTTCTCGGATAAATAAGGAAACACAGTTTCAAACAATGAAAGTTTTCCTTGATTCCATTATCGTATCTTTGTATATATTCAGATTTTCTGAATCATATACAAATAAATGATAAGCACTACTGTAATGAGCATATCACAAAATATGCAATCCACATTTTTAGGTCCAATATTTTGAACCTTGGGTGTCGGGACAGATAGACACCCCCCACATTCGTAAGTACTTATAGGATGGTTATCATCCCATCCATAGTTCATAGAACTATCTTCTTTTCCTTACAAGGGATCTTATCTAAAAGATAAGTAGTCGATAGAATCGCTTTCCCCCACATGCCATGGTTTAAACCAAGACTTTAATAACATGGCATAACCATATCTTTTAAGGAACGATTCTTTTCATTCAACAATTCTGTTGAGGCGTATAAGGAGCAATAAATTTGTGTCTTATTCCAATATTTAGCACATACATTTGGAAATGGAGACACATATTCACCTCCGTTATCACTTCGAACCGCCTTGTTTTCGATAATAAGTTGATTCTCAACTTATTTGTATAGATCAATCTTGTCTATATCCTTACTCTCAAGTAAGTATAAATAGCAATATTTTGTACTACCATCAACAATTACGATGAAGTACCCGCTAATTACTACCTTAGTAGGTACCGATTCCAAATCACATAAAACCACGTGAATCAAGCGTTCAGTTAATTTCCGGTCAACCGAGTGAAAAGACAATCTTGTCAATTTGGCTTCAACACAAGTTTTACTTATATAATCCGTGTTCGTTCATTTAATTAAACAACGTATTGAGTTAAAATTTACATGTCCGAGTTGGCCATGCTATACATTTAAAGAATCAAATAAGCTGAATTCATACTCATTTTATTAAAACAACCATTAAAAAAAATGTATTCAGCTTAAACATTTAATGAAGGGCATAACCCGTACCGACCAAAATTTTATTCAATGTTAACTCAAGTTTATTTGATTAAATAAAAGAAAGCCAAATTTATTAAGCAACCATCCAGACACAAGATTCCTACGAATCTCTGGCACATACAACATGCTGGTTCACTTAAGCTCTTTTCCACATGTGAATTTCAACATCACATTTCTTTTTCCCTTGCTATTAGCAGTTGTAGAGTTGCCCATAAATTGCATCTCTCCATTTTCTGCTACTTTGAAAGAGTTAACCAAACTCTTATCAACATACTTATGGCATGATGCCTAAGTGTTAATCCACCATGTCGAATCCCGCCTTGGCAACAATTTTCATGTCATTCAGGCCATTTAACCAATAGTTATGGCACATAAAATCTGAATGCTTTAAAGCATCTACCGTACACATAACTCGAGTATCGGTCTCCCTTTCATCAAGTTCGGGAGCAGATCCTTTAGATGTCACTCGTGACATTCCAAACATTCTGTTAATACGATATTCCGTTATTAGTTTAAAACTAAATTTGGAATAATTAACAACCTGCTATATCACAAAGTGTTTCTTAACAAAATGATTATATCGAAATTTGTTTAAAACACTACTGTTTTGTAAGATCCATTATACAAAACCGCTTTTAAAGAAGTCTTTCGATTAAAACAATTAAACAATATCCCATATTACATAATGCTTTTAAACAGAAACAAATTTGTAATATGATTTTGTCAATCTTCTTTAAGAACATCTTAATAGATCTGTATCAAATGGTCTAATTCTACAATGAAACTCGACAAGGTTTCAAAATATATTTACTCTTCCAAAGAAACTCAACAAGGTTTCTACAGATCTACTTTCAAATGCATAAAGTTTCAAGAACTATATTTAGTTTATAATTAAACTCAACCTGGTTTAAATAAGCTAAACAAGTCAAAAAACTTTTCCACCAAAATATGATAACAGCTTGTATATTGTCAGATTTTGTTTCAAACAAACTCATCTTGGTTTCAATAAACACGTTCAAGTAATCTAATAAAATAACAACTTGTATTTTATGAGATTTGTTTCAAAGAAACTCCACTTGGTTTCAACGAATCTGATTTCATCATGATTTGCAACCATGTTAGTAATCGGCGCACCAATTACATTCGCAAGATTCACTAGGGTCAAATTATGTTACTATCAGTTAACTTGTGAATATTTAAACACAAAAACAGTTAAAACAATATGGTATATAATAAACTCGACATGGTTTATGTAAACTTGTACCAAATATGATTCAAAGAAACACAAAATTGGTTTCAATAAATTCAGATTTAAACAATAGCATGCGTAATAAACAAACTAAAAGAAATCAGTTTGAAAAGAAACTCATCATTGTTTCAATATAAACTGATTCAATAAAATGTTTTTAAAAATCGTTTATAAATCTGTTAATTAAAATTCTGTTTAGATATAAAACTGATTTTCAAAGAAACACAATCTTGGTTTCAGCAGAAAAACAGTTTGTATAAAATCTGTTAATTAAATTAATCCGATTTTAATAAAAGTGTTTTAATTCTGTTACACAGAATCTGTTTTAAGATTGTAGGGAAACGGTTACACTTTATTAATAAAATCTAACTTACAATAAATAAAATTAACAATATATAACTAACAGAAAATTAAATACAAACAGAATGTAAGCAAATAAACGATAATTAAATAAAACAATAAACTAATAAAAAGACTTACTAGATCACCAACAGAGATCAGCAACGAAGCACTACAAATCCGAGGCACGTGTTTGACACGCTTCCCTTAAAACAGATTCGCCTTCTGTTTCCCAGGGTACAACAGCCAAAACAGTAAGTTGTACTGTCGGACTTAACTAAACTGCCAGGAATTTCATCTTAAGAGATGCGTATTCCTTATGTTGGAAATCAATAATACTTATTGATTTGATGTGTGTAAAACTTGTGGAATTAGGGCCTCTATTTATACACAATAGACTCCCTCTAAGTTTACCTATCCCACCGATGTGGGATTGAAAATAAACTACTTTTCCTCTTTAGGCATGGTACTGAATGCCTAACTTTGAGACCCGATATCTCATTCACATCAACTCTATTTTGGACACATAAAGGCTCATTGCGAAGCTCTCTTCGAGGAGAACGCAAACATACAAACTATTACTTGTATATATGACACATACATATAAATAATTGTGTCCAAAGTTGGTCAAAAATCACTTTTGCCAACCAATTTTCCAACAAATTTTGTGTTACCAATTAAAGTGAATGGAACAGATGCGATGTATGCATTGGCTGATACAGGAGCGAATGTGAATGTAATGCCATATCCATTGTATAAGAGATTAGGACTTGGTAATCCTCAACCAAATCAATATAATCTTACTATGGCTGATAATTCACGAGCAAAAGCGATGGGAGAAGTAAAGAATGTTAGAGTCCAAGTAGGATATCAAGCTTTCTTGGCCGATTTTCTTGTGCTTAATATTCCGGTGGATAAGGAGTTACCATTGTTGTTAGGAAGAACGTTTTTGAGAACTTGTGGAGCTATTATAGATATGGGTAGAGGTACTATGACTATTAGTGATGGAATCTTGAAGCATACGTATTATCCTAAACCAAGAGGCAAGATTGTTAAGGAAGTGCATGAAGATGAAGAAGGGTGGCCTAAATATGGGCTGGTTGTCCCAAGTTACTTTGATATTGAAGATGAGATGGAAAGAGCTCTAGCGATGGAGGCTTTCTATAACCCATTTAAGAATATTTTTGTGTTTAACAAATTGACAGATTTTTTTGGATCTTTACCGGTCCAACTAAAGAATTTGGAATGGGGACCCGAAGGAGCTAGTGTTTACAAGAAGGAAAAAGAAGACGGAGAATGGCATGTGAAGTTTGATATAGTTTGTCCGGATGGAAGGAACTTTACAAGGAAGTTTAAAACGCAAATGACTAACCGAAAGTTGTCCGGGAAGTTTCAAAATGAAGATATCTTGAGGCATGAATACTTTGAAGGATGAAAGACAAGAGTTTGAAAAATAAAAGCACAAATCTTGTGCTAGTGTTTTGTTTGTTTCCTAATTTTAATTTTTATGCATTTCTAGTAGTTTAATGTTTGCATTTAAGTTTGAGTTTAAGTTAAGACCTTTTGGTTGTCTTGGTTTTATTAAGTTTTAAGTTTATGAAGTTATGTTTTGAGTTTTTAGAGTTAGTTTTGTTTAGAGCTAGTAGAAATAGACTTGAAAAACAAGTTGGTAGACTAGTGTGGTGGAGTATTTATACAAAAAAGGAAAAGTATTTTTGAAGAGTAAAATCATTTTCATTTGAGCTCACAAGAACCATTAAGTGTTGTCAAGTGAAAAAGTGAAGTTTTTGCAAAAAAATCAATCCGAATCGGTTGGATCAAATACTGATCGGATGGAGTGAAATATATATACTCAAGATTTCAAAAATCTCAAAAAACACACACACACACACACACAATCCACCAAACTTAGGGTTCAAAAATTTGACCATTAGGAGACTATTAAGTGTTGCAGGAGTGTTGAAGGATCATCTATGGCACCAAAACAAGTAAGTAACATCATCAATTTGTATTAATTATGTTTTAATTCGGATTTCTTGAATTAGGTCAAAATTTGGGTATTTTTGATATAGTTCGAATTAAGATGTAATTTTTCTGGAATAGATGGGTAAATGATTGAGGAATTCATTGCAAAAAGAATTAGATTGATTGACTAAGTTTTGAGGAAGAATTAATTGATTGAATTTTCGGATTAAAATGGGTCAAAACTTTGAATCGATTTAGATTGCAATTGATGATTCCCAGGTGTTATTTAGTTGTTGATTAGTGATGCTAGGATGATGCATTGTTGATTAGAACATAAATTGAGGAGTTTTGATTGATCGAATGAATGATAGGAAAGAGTGGAATTTGATAGAATTGATTGAAAGTTGGAGGAAGAAAAAAATTTTTGAGACAGTAGGTCCCAACCGATTCGGTTGCGGAGCAATACCGATCGGTTGGGCTGGGACATTTACTCCATCCGATTCGGTTGGAGGAATACCGATCGGATGGAGCTCTCGGTAAATGAAAAATGAAATTTTCGAAAACGAGTTTCGTGACTTCTAAATCATGTAATCTTGGTTCTTATGCTCTTATACTATCATATGTTTGTGTTTTCTACAGAGTTATCTTGCAGGAGGATCAGGGATTGCTAAAAGAACTAGAGAAGCAAATAGGAAGAGAGAGCAAGCGCCAATTCCGGAATGTCATCCTAACCTACTTAGGCGAGGGGAAGATCCGATGGTTCGACAATCTTTTAATGCTATTCTTCTTAAGATTGGCGGATGGGTGATTCATTCACCAAGGGTTATGAATTGGAATGCAATGAAAGAGCTTGGTTGTGATGAGTTTTTGGAAGATATGTTTCTTGTTAGGGTTCTATGGAATAAACAGATATTGACCTCAAGTATGTGGATGAGAGCATTCAACATAAGAGAACCAATATACAAGGAATGGTGCCTGGAGTTTTTATGTTCTATGCGGATGAAAAAGGAGGTTACTGATATTGGAGTTACAACCGACAAATTTCTCGATTTCAGATTAGGAGGCAAGAAACTACTTATGTGCTGGTCACTTTATTTCGCGAATAGCAAGGAATCTTGGGCTATTTGTTGAGGAAGAGATGAGTCTTTTTAGCGATCCAGTTATTCCATTAAGCATTGACATAAAAGGGTTCACACACCTTCGAGAGAGTAGGAATGGAAAAATCAGAGGACTTCAAGAAGTTTTAGATGTGCAACCAATAACCACCTGGGATGGTTGATTCATGGTTATGTTTTAAAAACAATATTGGTTGAATAATTTCAATTTCCACTACTTGAACTTAACTGTATTAGGATTTTATTATTTATGGTTTGTTTTGAACTACTTTTGTTTGTTTTAGTGTTTTGTTTTGTTTGTTTCGCATATGGTTTTTGCAGTTTTTGCAGGGGAAGAATTCACGAAAGCTTAGTGTTGATCAATATTTGGAGTTAGAAGAACTCATGTGCTTACTTACGATCAAATATGCCTATGCGATTTCTTTTCCGGGTAGTATTTTTATTTTTATTTCTTTTTAACTAAATTTTTCCAATTTCCTTTACTTTTAAGTTCATTTTATTACATTGAGGACAATGCAAAACATAAGTGTGGGGGAGGGAAGAAAATAGGAAAAATTGGATTAATTTTTAAATTTTTAAGTTTTTAGTAGAATTTTGGGATTCGAGTCACTAGAGTTAGGTTCGCCCTTGATGTTCTTGTTATTTTCTTTGTTATATAGACTGATTCATTGGTAAAAATGAGGCTATTTGAAAGATTTTTTGGAATTTAATCAAGTAAGGAGAGCTATTGATAACTATTGCTAGCACATGTTATAACCCACTTTAAATTGTGAGGATTTAAGCCTTTTTGTATAAAGCATTTCTTATGCTCTATATTTCGTTATGAGTGTGCCGGTGATTATGTTGATTCTAGAACTTGTACGTGTTATGCATTACGATTAAAATTACTTTCAAGTAATAAAATAATTCAAATGATAAGAGGCAAATTAGGATTACCACCAAATGGCCTTCCGTTTACAAAAATATTTTTTGCTAACTACATTGGTTAGTTATCTTAGTATTTGGAACCCATTTGTTAGCGTGAATATTTTACGCTAGATACCCTTAGTTACACCTTCTGAGCCTATCTTTTTCTTCTGATTAAATCCAGAAAAATACAAAAAGATTTTACACCTTACACTTTAGCCTTACCCGAATCAAGTTCAATTGAAGTTCAAAACTATTTATTTTTTTGATGATTACATGTTGACCACAATTTGATATGTGTATGTGTTGTTTCAATGAAGAAGGAGGTCGCTACTCTTATTTGTATTTTTTGTAGCATGTGCTCATCCAAAGTGTGGGGGTGACGATGAAGTTGAGTTCAAAAAAAAAAAAGAGTAGTGAATAGCCAATGAGCTATGTATGTATGAATGGATGAAAATAAAATAGTCAATGAGCTATGAAGGAAGAAAGGAGATAGTATGAGATGCGGAATAGTAATAATCGAAGAAGTTTGGTAGAGTGATCATTTGAGGTATAAAGAGTTGGGAACGGAATTTGGACTTGATTCTTACTTATTCGTTTTTATTTTGTAGAAACCAATCACAAATAATTCCCATGTCTTATCCTTACCTTTACCAATTACTTGATTCGTTGTTAGCTTTCGAGCATCCGGATTAAGTGATGGCTTTGTTTAGATATGTAGTGCATGGATGTGTAGTGACCATCCGGGTTTTTGAATAGTTGAAATACGTTGTTAGCGAGCTAGTGCGTGTTTTGGTGACCATCCGTTATGCAAATAACGTTGTTAGCGAACCAAGGTACAATCTAGTGACCATCCGTTGCTTAGCTAGTCAAGAATTCGTTGTTAGCGAGCTATTATGTTCTTGTATGAAATATTTGCACATTAGCCAGGTAACCGTAACCCTTAACCTTAAACTCGAATAAAAGACCTCTTTGATGTTTTATTTTGTTGTTTTGATACTCGTACAAGATTATGGTAAGAAACGTGAATCATGTCTGAGCATTTGAGTGATGTACCATTAAATTTACCCTTGAGTGTTGAGTGAATTTAAAATTCCTTTGTGAGGTTCTTAGTTATGTTATCAAGCTTAAGTTAACTTGTTTATATTTCAAGAATTTTTCGCAGTTCAAATGAAAATAACAATTGTTTCATTGGGATAGTTGTTGGATTTTTTAGAACCATAATGAAGATGCCATTGATATCAGATTTTTCTAAAAGCTAGACTTGCTCGAGGGCGAGCAAAACTCAAGTGTGGGGGAATATGATAACGCTCAAATTGAACATGTTTTTAGTCACGTTATCGTTAGTTTTGTGCATCATATTTGGTTATATTTGTGTATATTTGTTACTAAATCGTGAAAAAGTGTATATGCAAGTAAATATAGCCAAGTACATGAAAAGATGATAAAAAAATCAAGAAATGAAGTGATTATGCACATTGGAAGATTTACGAGAGGAAAACGAAAGAAAAACCACACAAGAACTCAAAGCTTCAATAATGTCAAGATCTCTATGTTCAAATATCAAGAAAAGATCGAGTTCTATGAAAGAAATTAGTGGTACAATAAAGGATCAAGCACGTAACGAGAAAAGAAAGAAAAAAACCAAGAGTTGTGTGTGGCAGAATGGCCCATCCGATCAGATGGTGCCCGCATCTGATTCGGATGGGAGAAGAAAAATTTACCGAGAGATCCAACCGATCGGTTGGATCACAATATCGATCGGTTGGAGGAAGCTGAAGTTACAAAAGTTCATTAATTGACGAATTTAAGCCCCATAATCATGGTGGCTTATCATTTCCTGGTTACTAATTGATTGTGGACGTTTTTACTTGGAGAGGAGGAGTTCTTTCACTTATTTAAAGAACCCTTGGCTAGTTTACAAAGTGTGACACCCAAAAACTTAGTGAAGGCTTACACCAAGTCTTGCTAAACTTATTATCATTGCCCGAAAGCTTGTAGTTGCTGTGAAAACGTCCAGGGAACCCTGAGTTCGAGTCTCAAGAGTTGTGTTCGAGTGTGGAGTTGTTTACGTGTGATCATAGGCGATTGGAGGAGTGTGGTTGCTATAGTTCCACAATTCTAGTTCTTGTAATTCTAAAACTTGGTATTTCTTGTTTGAGTTATTATGAACTACTTTTACTTTAAGATGAATGAAAGTATGGTTTGTAACTTGTGTTTGATTATAATTGTTATGGAGTGATTTTGGTTATACTTGTGTGTATGATGTGACAATTGTGGGAGTATTCTTATTTCATAGTGATGCATGAAAACATGTCTTGTTTTATGAGTTTGTTGAAATATAATCTAATCTTGCTTAATTGGTTGGTAAAAACAGTTCTAAAGATTAACAAAGGCCGAAAGGATTTTCTTTATGTTTTTATTCCAAAAAGTTAGTGCACGAATTAGTATGGACTATGGTGTGTGACAAGCATCATATTAACTCATTAAAATGGATTTGGAAACGATTTCATCACGAGAAAAGGCCGAAAGGATTCGTAGGAATTCTTAAGATAAGAAATGCTTTTCAAACAACAAAGAGTTTAATAGAATTATCGTACTAGTTAACAAAGGCCGAACGGAATAACTAGGAGATTGAATTATTAGAAGATGATTTCTCATGATAAAAACCATTGATTGTGAATCACTCAATTTAAGTTGTGCATCATTACAAGTTACACCCAACTTGGTAGATTACTCTATACAATTAGTCATGGAATTACACACAAGTATGTTTGTTTTTGATTGATTGATTTTTACTTACCTTAGAATTTGTACCAAATTGGATTGACAACCCTTTTTGTTAAAACTTATACTACCAAACCCAAACAACAATTCCCTTGGGACGATCTCAACTTACCCACCTTTACTACCACGGACGAGTATACTTGCTCATATGTGTCGATTAAAGAATTTGATAAAATGTGTGGAAAACTAGAAGGGGGGTTGAATAGTTTTTACCGTTTTAAAGTTTTATTTGCTTTGTTACTATATGTTAGTTTCAAAGGAAACAATCACAAATAAATAATCATACAATGTAAGTAAAAGATAAAAAGAGGAAAGATCAAACCACACGACACTGCTGTTTATAGTGGTTCGGCTACAAGGACTCTCTTCCTTGCCCTACTCCACTCCCCGAGTTTCCTACTCGAGAGTTTATCTTTCACTAAGAAACAAACTCCTTTCCTAGGTGGAGAAAACCTTTACACGTCACTTACTTCCTTTTTCGGTACTAAGCTAAACACCGGGTTCTTTCACAAGGTAGAACCAACCTGACGTCGCCTACTTACTTTACCGACACTAAGCTAGATGTCGAGTTCTTTACACGGGTACAACTACTCCCTACACTCCTTGTGCTTTAAGGACTAAAGCACTAACCACACTCACTGATTACAAATGATAGATATGATGTGTGAAACAAACTACAATATCACACAGTAATGCAACTAAAGGATTACGGTTCTGTAGATCCTTGAATGCTTGATCTCCTTTCTACAAAATGAAAGATCAAAGTGAAATGCAACTATGAATGATGTTAGTAAGATATGTACTGAATAAATATGTGTGTTAAAGCTATATGAGTGATGAGAGAGCCAAATGATCAGCTTCCTATTTATAGGTAAGCTGATCTTCAGCTCACGGATCCCACGGATCCCTCACAAGGGATCCGTCCTTTATGTGTTTTGGATCCGTGGGACGTGACAGCTAAGGTATAGTTGTCTCTTATCATATCTTAGTTGTATCTTACCAAATCATCCAAGATCTTCAAAAGTCAACTATGTATCTTGCAAATCTAACCAAGATATATCAAAGATATTGTATGTGATGTATGCAATGATGTCATGGAATGGTTTTAGAATTAAAGTTTCCTTTTAAGGAAACAAGTTACTAAACTTGTAATTCTTGGTTAATATGTGAAGTGTAAAATGTGTACTTAAGAGACTTAAGCTAGTATTTATTATTTGCTAAAAGATATTCCTTTTATTTGTCATTAACAAAACTAATGAAAGATCAAAGAATATAAATAACGTTTTTGAGACGCTATTTGTATTAACAATCTCCCCCTTTTTGTTGATGACAAAACATAAGGTATATTTTTGAGCAAGAGAATAAATATAGCATGAGTTCTTAAAAATATATATTAAGTTTGTTTATTAAAGAAAAGTTTTGTAAAAAATGTATGTACTGTGATGAATCACAGTTGATGCAAACTTAGTTCCTTTCTCCCCCTTTTTGTCGAAACAAAAAGAGTAGTGTAGCGGAATGCGATTTTGAGAACTTTAAAGCTCCCCCTTGTTTTATACTCCCCCTAGATGGAGTAATCAAGGAAATAATGCATGAATCTACAAAACAAACGGTTAGTATATGAAATGCTTATGAGATGCTCCCCCTTGATGTATACTCCTCACTACTCGAGTACCAACGTATACTATGAAGGGTATGATATGCTGCAAGTGAAGTGTTAGTAATGAATGACTTCAATTAAGAAGTAGAATGCTTGTGAAGTATTCTCCCAAACAAGCCTTTCAATAAGTTTTGACTTTTAAAAGTCAAAGTAAGTGTCTGATCATTATTTGTACCTATGGTAATTATAATCAAGGTATAATATATGCTATAGAAGAATGTTAGTTCACAATGATAATATGCAATATGTTGATCACTCATAAGCATAAAACATCATATTCATAGATAATGAAAATTTTGTGACAAAAGTCACAATGGTGAAATGATGTTACAATTATAAAAAAAAAAAAAAGACATCCTAGAAAAATAAAAAGTCCTAAATCAACAATTTAAAAGGTCCTAACAACTAGTCTAAAAAGCTCCTATTGAGGAGGATGAGAGATTGCGTTTAATCGTTCAAGAACATGGTTCAAGATGAACCTCATCTCATTTTGAAGCTCATGGACCAAGATGTTGGTCCTTTGGGCCAAGTGAGCCGTTCTCTCACAGTGTGCGCAATCATGACTTGAGAAGCCGGGAGGAAGATTAGGCTCCAAGTTTTGTGGTGGTGGTGGTGATGGTGGTTGGTTGTTGTTGTTGTTTGATGGTTGTTGTGGTGTTTGGAGGGAGTTCATAAGGATGTTTTGAATGTCCATTGCTTCATGAAGGCGATGGTCAACCATACCCGAGAGAGTGTAGAGACGGTTGAGCTCTTCACTAATCTCTTCTTGGGTTTGAGGCACATTCATCCACATTGCCTCGTCAATGACAACTAGAGTGGATGTGGGTGATAGAGGTTGTTGTTGAGGTTGGGATGATTGTGCATCATGGTATAAAGGGCCATGGATATCCGGGTAAACCGGGTGAAAAAGCATGGGTTGTTGACCTTCAAAGGTCATGGGTGGAAGATTGGGTAATTTTGGTGAAAGTTCTTCTAAGTCATCAAGATGTGGTGATGTAGGAGGAGTCCTAAATAATTCCAAGGGTTGGAGTTTGGGTGATTTTGGTGGTGATGGTGATCTAACAGGCTGTGATGGAGCCGGAGGTAGAGTAGAGGCTATTGGAGTAATGGTTGGTGGTGGTGTTTGTATAACAACATTTGATGGTGTTGGGGTGGAGAGTGTAAGGAAATTTTCACTAGTAATGGGTGATGATATATTGAGAGGAGAATTTTCCTCAGATGAGGAGTTTGCTAAGTTGATAAAACAACAGGGTTTAACACTAATGCGGGCTGTTCTTCTTGAAGGTCTAGATGTGGAAGAGTTGTTTGACTTAGTCATGGTGAAGTATGATAGCTAAGATGTACAGGAGAGGAAATGGTTGTTGTGTGAAGGGATGATCCTAAAGTGCTAATTTATAGACAGAAGGTTTGTGAGTCTGTGTGTTTGGATTTGATGTGAATCCAATAGAGAATGTTGGTTACTAATGATTTGGAACAAAAATTTGTGCAGGTCATATCAAGGAAGTCAATCCATTGAGCTTTGGTTGAGTAATATGTTGTGGATTTGAAGTTAATACAAGAAGATAGTGGAAAGTCTGATGATTTGATATTTCCACGGATTTGACGGATCCCTAAAAAGGGTTCCTTCTTTGTATCTGTTTGGTAACTCGCACCTAAAATTTAAAAATTTAAATTTTGGTGGGAATTTTTGTTCCTAAGTTTCTAAGGATTCCTAAATGATTCTAAGAGGAATTGTGATCAGTGAATGAATCCTAAGTGATACTAAACATTAAATATTTAAGAATCGAGATAAGTCAAAAAGTTTTATAATTTTACTGGGAAACATGCGGATCCAAGTGGTTGCACATGCGGAACCATGTTTAGCGATCCGCCAAATCCGTAGGATGGCGGATGGTGGATCCAACGATAAGCCTTGGCGGAACCCTGTTTTGGGATCCGCCGGATCCTTATGACTAAAACTTAAAAACTAAACAGAACATATGTCATATTTTTCGTTTTTCGACGAAAACCCGAAAATTCACCTAGACCTTATTTAGCATCTAATATGTATAGCAAAACAACTAAATATGATAACATTAACACATGATTGCACATAGTTTAATCCGTACTTAGAAACTTACCGTTTTAGGTGTTATGCCAAACACTGGCTATAACCCGGAAAATTAATAACCATGATGGTTATCCACCTGCAAGTGTTAGTTATTACACATACACAACAAGTATTATCAGATAAATTCTAGACACATAGAAGTTTAACAACACAATATCCAACATTGTTTAAAACCAAACACTCCATCAACTCAGCTTCTTCTTCAACTTCTTCATCCCCTTGTGTAATTTCATCATCCAACGACCCAGATTCTTCACCATTCCTTTGATGTTTTGATACTCAGCGGATTCATGTTGAATTGGAGGAAGATGGCTCAAGTACTCGGGTGGAGGAATCCTAGAATTTGGCATACCATCATCTTCACTCATTGAAGATGATGAGGATGATGTTGGTACACGAGGACGTTTGCCCTTATCAACACTAACCCTAAAGTCGCTCAAAGGAACGAAGGTATGTTCAATTTCGTTGTAATCCGGAACAAAGCCTAAATGGTTTGGACGAGCGGGTGCAAAGGCTCTATAAAGTCGGGTTAAGAGCATACCATAAGGCATTGCAATCTTGCTTTGAACCGGAATGTCACACATTCTTTTGGCAACATAATAAGCAAGATTGAAGGGTTGATGAGTAGAGATGTTGTACATCATGTGGCATAAACAAGCATTGATATGATCACGGTTTCCTATGGTGCACATCACATTAGCCCTTAATACATCCTCCATCTTCTTGAACTCGGGTTTGAGTTCATTAAGCTCCATTGCAAATGGATCTCTAGCAACTTCACGACCACGAAACATTCTTGTGGGGTTGTTCTTAGGAATGAAGAGATGTTCCCTAATCACTTCTTTTGATTCGAGAGGAGTGGCATATGGTGCCGTCCTATCGAGATTGGAGTCTAAGATTGTTAAGGACCATTTGTCCGAGTAAATACATGTCCCTTGGCTTGGAATTCCTAAGACCTCACCAAATTGATCAAGAGGGATGTTGACAAGATTTCCATTTAGAGTAAAATGAAGACTTAAGTAACCTTCATCACTCGAACTAAGACCTACACTAGCATAGAACTCAAGTATGAACCTAGGAATGATTGGTTCATCTATGTCTAAAAGAGAATCAAATCGAATTGCGGCTAATTGTTCCCTAAGTTGAGTTCCTTCATAGAATGATGAATCTACGGCTCTACCCTCATGGACATACTTCTTCTCTAAGGCTTTGAAAATTTCGATTTGGGCATTGGTTAGACCTTTGGTTTTGTGGACTTTGGGTAAGTAGTTAACGGTTTTCTTGTGATCGTAGTTGGTTGCGGGAGGCATGATTTTCCTAAGTACAAAAGTTACATAGTTTTAGTTAAAATGATCAAATGAAGTGTAAAATTCCAAGTGTGTGCCTACATGGGGACAATGTGGAGGTGCGGTTATCTCGACTCCTTTTGATGCAAGAAAAATTAGTTTATGCAAGTTTTGTTTACAAACGAGAGATAACCCAAACACTCCTATTTCAATGTAGCTACGGTTGAATGTACCCGAAAATACATATTAATTATGTATTCCCTTTAGCATTCAAGAGACATTATGCAAGTGAAGTCTAAAAGATAACGTTTTTGCATTTGTATGAACAATGTAAGAAAAAAAAACATTTTACCTAGTCGTTAGAAGATTTTAGTGAAAAAAATTTTCATGGGGTTTTTGTTAAATTAAGACAATGTGCCATAAGATGCAATTCCTAACTAAGAAAAACATGTTTTTAAGTATAATGCAATAAATATGCTTCATGATTTTTCAAGAATTATGCATATACCCCAAGTTTATGTTTTGTGCATGAAATGGAAATCCTAGACGCAGATCAGGAGTATAAATATGATAAGAATACTTACAGTGATGTTAGAAGCACAAATTTGTGGAAGAAAATGGTCTAAAATGTGATGGAGATTAAGTGTGTGTCGGATGTAGTAAGGTGATATGTTTTGGAGTGAGGAATGAATAGTAGCTGTTCTTGTTTATTTAATAATAAACTGATCACAGCATGCGACGGATCCGGCGGATCCCAAACAAAGGATCCGTCTTTGTTGTCGATTGGATCCGCGGATCAGAACACATGTTTTGGTTTGGTATCGTGTGTGGCTAAACTAAAGTTTACACTAATGTTTCTCCTAATCACTAGGTTCCATTAATCCTAATCCAAGTCTAAGATAATTGAAAGGTTCTCGTTTAAGTGGTTTAGTGAGAATATCGGCAATGTTGTCCTCTGAGGAAACTTTCTCAATTGAGATGATTCCCTTCTGTACATTGTCGCGAAGGAAGTGATGGCGTATTTCAATATGTTTGGTTCTAGCGTGTTGGACTGGATTTTTGCTTAGATCGATAGCACCTTTGTTGTCGCAAAGAATGGGAATGTTGTTAAGTTCAATTCCATAGTCGACGAGAGCTTGTTTCATCCACAGTGCTTTTTGACACGCCTTTCCTGCAGACACATACTCTGCCTCTGTTGTTGAGATTGCGAGGGCAGTTTGTTTCTTAGCGAACCATGATGTTAGACAATATCCTACAAAAGTACAAATACCGCTAGTACTTTTCCTATCAACATAATCACCTGCGTGATCTGAGTCAGTATACACTATGGTTTCTACACCCGTTACTTTGGGATACCATAATCCTAAGTGTGTAGTACCTTTGATGTACCTAAATATTCTTTTAACGGCTTCAAGATGGGACGTTTTTGGATCTTCTTGAAAACGTGCACATAGACAAACACTAAACATAATGTCAGGCCTACTAGCCGTAAGATAGAGTAAACTACCAATCATTCCTCTATATTTAGTGCTATCTACGGATTCATTTTCTTCATCCTTAGTAAGTTTGGTTTCGGAGGACATGGGTGTTCTCATGGGTTTTGAGTCTTCAAGACCAAACTTCTTAAGCATATCTTTGATATACTTTGATTGGTTGAAGAATATCCCATCTTCTAATTGTTTAATTTGGAGACCTAAGAAAAAGTTTAGTTCCCCCATCATACTCATTTCAAACTCGTCATGCATGATTTTTGAGAAATCGTTGCATAACTCTTGACAAGTTGAACCGAATATAATGTCATCCACATATATTTGGACTATAATAATATGTGATCCCTTTTTCTTGGTGAAGAGAGTATTATCTACTAGGCCCATGGTATACTTATGGTCAACTAGGAAAGTCTTAAGTCGATCATACCAAGCCTTTGGTGCTTGCTTAAGTCCTTATAAAGCTTTCTTAAGTTTAAAAACATAATTTGGTTTTTCAAAGTCGGCAAAGCCGGGAGGTTGTGCAACATATACTTCTTCATTTATAAGACCATTTAAGAAAGCACTTTTGACATCCATTTGAAATAACTTAAAATCATGTGCACATGCATATGCAAGTAATATTCTAATAGACTCAAGTCTAGCTACGGGTGCAAAGGTTTCATCGTAATCTATACCTTCTTGTTGATTGTAACCTTGAGCTACTAGCCTAGCTTTATTTCTAGATATAATACCCTTTTCATCCATTTTATTTCTAAAGACCCATTTGGTGCCTATTATGGTTTGGTTTTTAGGTGGAGGGACCAATGTCCAAACATCATTTCTAATAAATTGATTTAGTTCTTCTTGCATAGCAATTACCCAAGATTCATCTTTTATTGCCTCGTCTATATTTTTAGGTTCAACAGTTGAAATAAAACAAAAATAATTACTTTCATTTTGAGCTTTGGATCTTAATGTTCTTTCATTAAGTTTTCCTATGACGTTTTCTAATGGATGACTTTTAGTTTCTTTAATATTGACTATTTCTCCTTTTACGGGTTCAAACTTAGTGAGATAGTCCTTTGTGTTTAAAATGAAGCACTTGCTTCCAAAAAATCTAAAATATCCTAATGTAGGCTTTTTGCCTCGATAAATTTCATAAGGAGTTTTATTTAAAAATTGTCTAATTAAAACTCTATTTAGGATATATGTAGAAGTATCTACAGCGTGACACCAAAACTTTTGTGGTATGTTTTGTTCATTTAACATAGTTCTACTCATTTCTTGAATTGTTCTATTTTTACGTTCTACTACACCATTAGATTGAGGTGTACGAGGAGCCGAGAAATTATGAGTTATTCCATTATTATCACAAAAATTTCCAAATTGAATTTCATTGTCAAATTCTCGACCATGGTCAGTTCTAATAGATACTATATTACTTCCTATTTGATTTTGAATTTTCTTACTTAGAATTTCAAATTTGTCGAATGCCTCATTTTTAGTTTTCAAAAACTTTGTCCATGTATATCTAGAGTAATCATCTACTATGACTAAAGTGTAAAAATTTCCTCCATAACTTTGTATAGCCGACGGGCCAAAACAAATCCATATGTAATAATTCTAGGCATCTAGATGTAGATACCATGTTTTTAGCCTTATGGCTATTATGTACTTGTTTCCCAATTTTGCAAGCATCACAAAAGTGTTGGTCATATTTCAACTTGGGTAGGTTCCTAACGAGTTCTTTGGATGATGATGAACTCAAATAAGTACATTTTATTATCATCATTTATCCTATTTATTTGACTTTTTTATTATATTATGTATGAGAATTAATACTTAATCGTTTACTTTTGTAATTCTCAGTTAAAAACAAGCATTTGGTGAAACTTAGCGATTATGGACTAAAAATGGAGCAAAATGATCAAGATTGGAAAAGTCTGCTGAAATGAAGAGATTGAAGACCATTTCCTGACTTTGAAGAATGCGCCGCATGGATTTATCCCATGCGCCGCATATGAAACCTTGGTCAACGAGAAGAACCAACTTGTTTTACTCCAGATGCGCCGCATGAAGCTCCTGATATGCGGCGTATCATTCTCAAGACTTCACCAGATATCCAAGATATTGAAGAATATTCGCGAATATTATAATCTTGGACCCCACGCGAAGTTACCTAGATACGCCGCATCGGACCAACCCGATGCGCCGTATCGGCCATATACAATCCTTACCAAGAATTCAAGAGATCAAGTGAAGATTAGAAGCTTAATGAAGAAGTCAAGATTACAAGTCGACACTTGAAGATGCTTTCGTATTTTGGCCATAAAATCTTCATCCGGACTCCGATTTAGGTGATTCAAGCGGCCACGCGAAGAGAAAAAGAAAATCTATCTGTATCTGATGGAGATGCGGCGCATCTGGTCTTTAGATGCGCCGTATTGGTAGATGCTCCATATCAGATTTATAGATGCGCCGTATCTGGTCAGTTTCAGACTTGGAGGCTACGTTTACTTATAGATGCGGCGCATCTAACTCTCTAGATACGCCGTATCGACCCAGATTTCAGAATCTATAAATACCGAACTCAGTAACGAACTAGGGCATCATTGGGGACCCTAAGGGTCATTCCCAGACGATCAAAAGCCTCTCCAAACAGTAGAAGATCAATATTGAAGACCCAATCATCCTTGAAGAACATCTCTAATCATTGTTATATTACTTAATCATTCGGTTAGCGTATCATATTCACTATGTTTCATACTCTATTCATTATGATTATGTTTATGTACTTTGTTACAGAGATTATGGGCTAACACCCTTTGGTGTTAGCCAAGTTTATGATTATTTGATGGTTTAATTAGTTTCTAATTCGATTGGTTGCTTAGTCTTCGTTTTGATTACTTTATTAGTTTATACTTCATTAATATCGTTTGCGTGATTAATGTAAGCTCCTTAAGGGCTAAATAATATATAAACATGGTAATCATTAAGCAGCTTTATGCGGGTTCTGATTAATTGTGACAGGATTAGTCAGTCAAAAAGACTTAAAATGGAATCTAGAATAGGATAGACATAAGTAATCATTAAGGGTTTACTCGCCGATAAGATTAGAGCCAACGCTTTGGTGACTTTTATTAGTGCATTGATAACCTCTGTGTCTAGCTGAGCATTGCTTGGGTCGCCATGCCCCTTCCTCGCCTATTTAGGATAGACCGCGCCTAGTCGTGAGCACCGTCACTACATGTCTTAGAAACTTATCAAAACTTAATCTTATATGACTAAACTTGGTTAACATGTTCTTCCTATCTTTGGTGTCTTCATACTTGTATTGTTTGTTTTACTTAATTAGTTCATTAGAAAACCAAACTCGTGCCAGTCTCTCAGGCTGAACCCCCTTTTGCTTTAGTTTAGGATTAATTTAGTAGAGTCGAATACCTTTAGAATTAGTATATTAGAAATCTCACTCTTAGTGATCGACACCCTACTTACCAACTAGGCTACATTGATCGGGTACACTGCCCGTTAGTGTTGTTATAGGTTAAGTCGGCAAAATATAAATGTAAAACTTGATAAGGAATAATCACCTATACAACGACACATCAAGTTTTTGGCGCCGTTGCCGGGGAGTGAATTGTTATTATCTGTTAATTTGATTAGTATTTTAATTAGGTTTTTCTTTTTATTAGATTAATTGCATCATTGTACTATTTTGCATATTTGTTGTATTGTGTGTTATTTGTTTGCTTTTGTTTTTATTTTTGTGTGTTTTATTTTTGTTCGTGTGTTTTAATTTTTGTTTTTATTTTTCGTATTTTTCTGTTCTGCTATCGTTGTACTGTGCTAAATCAAACGATACGGCGCATCTGATCTCTCAGATACGGCGTATTGCGTTTAATTTTTAAATACAACGCGTTTAATTAATTCGATACGACGCATCTTTTCCCCAAGATACGGCGTATCTGTTTTTAATAAGAAAATTTTTCTAAGCGATAAAGTAATACGACGCATCTGCTTTTGTAGATACGGCGTATCTGTTTTGATAAAAATTTTTTCTAAACGTTAACGCCATACGACGCATCTGCTTTCGCAGATACGGCGTATCTATTATTTTAATTAAAAACAGTTTGCGAATTATTAAACAAATACGGCTTATCGATTTCCGTCGATACGGCGCATCTTACTGAATCAAAAATCTTTTATTTTTAA
Organism: Artemisia tridentata subsp. tridentata; assembly: GCA_021014915.2. Taxonomy (NCBI): domain Eukaryota; kingdom Viridiplantae; phylum Streptophyta; class Magnoliopsida; order Asterales; family Asteraceae; genus Artemisia; species Artemisia tridentata. The sequence goes on along the minus strand of CP139503.1, from coordinate 67,204,355 downwards.
ACGTAACGAAAATACGGCGCATTAACTTTCGTTGATACGACGCATTTAATTTTAATTAGATAAATTGATTTTTGATTGATTAATTCGATACGGCGCATTCATAAATTCTAAGCAGCGTATCTATTTTCTGAATAAAGTCTGATTTAATTTTAACGATCATAAGATACGGCGTATCCAACTCTTTGGATACGGCGCATCGTCTGCAGATATCAGTAACTTTAATTTTTCGTATTCCATTTTCGTTATTAATTATCTGATATATTACTTTCTCGAGCATACCCTACTGATGCTTTTGTGATTGATTTCAGGAAGTGCATGACCAGGAGTTCTACGAAGAACTTGATTCAACCTTTCGAAGATCCTGAACGAGCCCTACATTCGCTTAAAAGGCTTTTCAACACAAGAAGCTTTGATCTTTCAAGTTCACTCGAGCTTGATTACTTTTCTGAAGAAAAAGAGGAAGTTGAAACAGAAACAATGGGCGAAAACACTACTATGGAGGAATACATGAACAATACCCGTGCTGATTACACTTCAGGAGTTGCTAGACCTAAGTTTGATGACAAGTCAAAATTTGAGTTGAAGGGACAATTTCTCAAAGAGCTCAGAGAGAATGCTTTCAGTGGGACGGAACAAGAGGATGCTAATGAGCATGTTGAAAAGGTCCTGGAGATTGCAGATTTGTTTACTACAGAAAGTGTCAATACCGATCAACTCATGCTAAGAATCTTCCCAATCTCACTAAAAGGAGCTGCTAACAAGTGGCTAAGGAATGAACCTGCTAGTTCAATCACTACGTGGGAAGGTTTGAAGAGCAAATTCCTGAAGAGATATTGTCCACCTGCTAAGACTGCTAAGAAGATGGAGGCTATCAATAGTTTCAAGCAAGAGCCTGATGAAACCCTTTATCAAGCTTGGGAACGATTTAAAGATTTATTGATAAAATGTCCTCAACACTATCTAACCCCTATGCAGGAAATAATATTGTTTTATCAGGGATTGGACGTGCCTACTAGACAGATTTTGGATGCTAAGGGAGCTGTACCTCAGATGAGTGCAACTAATGCTAGGAAAGCGATCCAAGAAGCTGCTGATCATTCTCAGAAATGGCACGATGGGACCTCTACTAGATCTAAGAGCAGCACTAATTTTGATGGAATTGCTGCTATTCAAGCTCAATTGGATAAAATTAGTAGAGAGATGAAGAAGCGAGATGAAAGAGCATATGCTGCCCAAGTTGGATGTGAAAAATGCGAAGGACCTCACTACACTAAAGATTGCCCGAACAAGAATGAAAGTGAGACGTTTGAAGAAGCTTATTACACCCAATTTGGACAACCATTCCGACCTTCAGCAAGATTTAGGGAAGCTAGTCCGGGATTCTATCAAAAGAACAACTTCAATCCCGCTTATCAAGAGAGGAGGCAGACTTTAGATGATACTTTAAAGCAAATTATGGCCGATGCTGCTAAAAGACATGAAGAGAATACTGCTATGATCAAGGAAATTAGAGCTTCAACGGACACTACTACAAGAAATCAAGGAGCTTCGATCAAAGCATTGGAACAACAAATTGGTCAAATGAGCAAAGTTCTTCAAGAAAGGGGATATGGAAGTTTACCGAGCTCAACTGAAACCAACCCAAGGGATCATGTCAAGGCCATAAGCACCACTGAAGAAGTCACTCCTAATATATCTAGAAGATCGATGAATGGTAATGATGGTGCAAGACCCGAATTTTTCTTTAACTCTTCAATCAGCTTAAGGAGACTACTAAAAAAGAAGACAAAAATTGAAGAGGAGATCAAGGCAACAATGAAAGAAGAGAGCCCTGCAACCGATTCAAATGCCTTGCCTCATAAAGAAAGAGACCCAGGAAGTTTTACTCTACCTTGTTCTATTAATAATATATCTTTCAATAATGTGTTGGCTGACTTAGGAGCTAGTGTTAGTGTTATGCCTCTTAAGACATTCGCTACACTAGGACTAGGAAAATTAGCACCAACTAAATTACTTATTGAATTGGCTGATAAAACAGTAAAACGACCTGAAGGGATTGCTAATAATGTGCTAGTTAAAATTGAGCAGTTTATTTTTTCCCGTGGACTTTATTATACTAGACATGCCCGAGGATGTTAAGATTCCTTTAATCCTCGGAAGACCTTTCTTGTCTACTGCCCATGCTAAGATTGATGTGTTTAAGAGAAAAATTTCATTAAGGGTAGGGAATAATAAACTAGTCTATAAGTGCCAAGATCCAGTTAAAAGCATAATTAGAGGTGTTTATGTGCTAGGATTAAGAGAGCGTATGGACCTCGATCTTGAAGCTAGACTTATGGGAGAAACATTGATTCAAAACAACTCAGCTAATCCTAATCATGAAGACTTTGAGGAATTCATTGACCTTAATGTACCTACGGAACTTAGACGCGATATTGTTAGTGATTCTGATGATGAGTGGTATGATTGTGTAGTAATTAATAAACGTAGGAGAGTAGTTGAGAAGACGAATTTGAATAATGATGTGTTTATTGAACTACCACCCCACCTTGCTTATTTGTGCCTGTATGATAATAAGAATTTCCCGTCTATCATTTTGTCATCTCTGCCCGAAAGGGACAGGACTTTGTTTATACAGATATTAAAGAAAAACGGCGTGGAAATTAAAGACGAGCAAGGAGTGTTCAATATTACTAAATTGGGGATGAAGGAGCGTGATGTTTCCGACTCCTTCAATGATCGATACTAAGGAGCTGAACGTGAGTCTAACTTGAAGACTCTGGAATAAAGACAAGTGCTGACCGGGAGACAACCCGGATTTATCATTTATCATTTTGTTTTCTGTGTCGAGTCAGTCCAGGCCGCACGAAGATACGGCGCATCTCAGTCCTGAGATGCGACGCATCCTCTGCAATGGTCATATCTTATTTTATTTTTCTGCATTTTAATTTTCGACTTTAAAACTATTTATCAGTTTATTTTAATGCGGCGCATCCCTGGTTAAGGATGCGGCGCATCTTTATTCTGATCCGTATTTATTCCAGGCTCGATACGGCGTATCTTCTTCAATAAGATACGGCGCATCGACTGACCTGATGATTTTCAGTTTTAATTATTTTTTTTAGTTTTATTTTACCTAACTACTAATGTATTATGCAAGTTGAACCTTTCTTATCTTAGGTGTGTTGGTGGTATTATAGTTTTCTGAATTTTCTGTGGATACATCAAGTATGAAGCTTTAACGTTCTAATCCACAAGAAAGATGATTTTTGCTCATATACTAATGGAGGATCATACCGAGCAAATCTCAGGGGAGTTTTTCCGTTCTAATTCTTTTTATTTCCAGTTTTTAACCTTTTATACAAACAACGAGGACGTTGTTTAACTTAAGTGGGGGATAGGAGAATTAGAACACTTAACAATTACTTGTCCTAAACTTTTTCAAAAATTATGCTTAAAATGTGCTTAATATATCAAACTTAAAATTTTTTTAGCATGTTTTTGTTTAAGATCTAAGTTGCATAACTGCACACATGACGTTATTTTCAAAAATTGTGATTTTTCCAAAATTCACAAATCTATGAGTGTGCCGGTGACTTGTAAACTTTAGAACTTGGCTTGTATACTATTCGAGACCACCATAATGAGTATTATTTATTTAATTGGAATGACTTGTCTAAATTGGTAAAATTCTAGGATTACACCAAATAGCCTTTATATGTTATGTGTTATTAACTAGCTACACTGGTTAGTTAACCCCCGTATAAACCCTTTTGTTACTCTCATTTTAAGAGTAAGATACCCCTAGAAAAAACCTCAGAGCCATTCCTTTCGTTTCTTACACCTATGTTTAAAATGTTTCGTTACACCCTTACACCTTAGCCTACCCTGTAGATTAGAATCCGTGGTTGGTTAATTGCTATAGGCAAAGTGTGTTTCCTTACATTACCTGTGTTCGCGTGCGTAATACATTATCTTTGGTTAGGTCGGGAAATTGCACAATGCAATTGGAGTGAAAGTAAATATTGTATATCTTTGAGTTTATTTTTTCGTGTGTTTACTACTTTCACTATTAGCGTTATTTCTGAAGTCATGAAAAGTATGAAAAAAATTATCCGGAAAGAAAGTTATAGTGATGTGGTGAAATTTTACACATCTATGTTTATGTTTCAAGTTAAAAAAAAAAAAAAAAAAAAAAAAAAAAAAAAAAAAAAAAAAAAAAAAAAAAAAAAGAATCGAAAAAATAAGAAAAGAAAAAGAAAAAGAAAAAAAGTTGGATGTTTGTTTTAACCAACAATGTAAAGTTATGTAAGTGGTCGATATCACCACTATTTGTTGTATTATATCTATGGATTGAATGGGAATTGGCAGTTATGGGAACGCCAATTAAGGTTTATTCTTTGATTAAGATCTTGTTGAGTATCATTCGTGTCTACCTAAGCGTGTGTTTCAAGTGTTAAAGCGTGAGTTATTCGATGATATGAGTCTTATTCATGGGATGGTTGGGATAGTGATTAACCACACTTAGGATTTTAATTTATTTGTTTTGTTCATTTTTCATTTTACACCAATTTATATCCCAAATGTTATCCATACCCTTTATTATTCTTTATCCAACCGAACCTTTGATTTATTGAGATTAGGGATTTGAGCAATCTTAAGTATCGTAGTCGTGGATTCGGCTATGTATTTATGATTTTGTCGCCCTTTTTGATATATTATTATTGGTAAAGTTTGGACCTATCTTTAGCCTATTCGAGTTAAGGATTTGAGCAATTGCAAGTATCGTGTTCGTGGATTCGATCATGTATTTGTGATTTTGTCGCCTTTTCTGGAATTTGAGATCGATAGTGAAAGAGAATAATTAACCCTTAAGCCTAAAAACCCTTTTTGCCGCTTTAGACTTGTTATTCCTTAGCTTTAGTGGAGGAGATGTGTATACTTGCCAAGCTTATGATAGAATATTCGTCACGACTGGACAGTTAAACGATTAGATTTGCTTTTATCGACTTATTTTATTTTACTTCTAATTCGTTAGGTGTTTAGTTGTGTGATTATGAAATAAACGAATACATGCTTAAATATAAAAATAAATCCTAACATCTTTTAGGATACATTTTCATAAGAGAAATTCTAAGGTTTACTTGGGGACAAGTAAAGTTCAAGTGGGGGGATATTTGATGAACTCAAATAAGTACATTTTATTATCATCATTTATCCTATTTATTTGACTTGTTTTATTATATTATGTATGAGAATTAATACTTAATCGTTTACTTTTGTAATTCTCAGTTAAAAACAAGCATTTGGTGAAACTTAGCGATTATGGACTAAAAATGGAGCAAAATGATCAAGATTGGAAAAGTCTGCTGAAATGAAGAGATTGAAGACCATTTCCTGACTTTGAAGAATGCGCCGCATGGATTTATCCCATGCGCCGCATATGAAACCTTGGTCAACGAGAAGAACCAACTTGTTTTACTCCAGATGCGCCGCATGAAGCTCCTGATATGCGGCGTATCATTCTCAAGACTTCACCAGATATCCAAGATATTGAAGAATATTCGCGAATATTATAATCTTGGACCCCACGCGAAGTTACCTAGATACGCCGCATCGGACCAACCCGATGCGCCGTATCGGCCATATACAATCCTTACCAAGAATTCAAGAGATCAAGTGAAGATTAGAAGCTTAATGAAGAAGTCAAGATTACAAGTCGACACTTGAAGATGCTTTCGTATTTTGGCCATAAAATCTTCATCCGGACTCCGATTTAGGTGATTCAAGCGGCCACGCGAAGAGAAAAAGAAAATCTATCTGTATCTGATGGAGATGCGGCGCATCTGGTCTTTAGATGCGCCGTATTGGTAGATGCTCCATATCAGATTTATAGATGCGCCGTATCTGGTCAGTTTCAGACTTGGAGGCTACGTTTACTTATAGATGCGGCGCATCTAACTCTCTAGATACGCCGTATCGACCCAGATTTCAGAATCTATAAATACCGAACTCAGTAACGAACTAGGGCATCATTGGGGACCCTAAGGGTCATTCCCAGACGATCAAAAGCCTCTCCAAACAGTAGAAGATCAATATTGAAGACCCAATCATCCTTGAAGAACATCTCTAATCATTGTTATATTACTTAATCATTCGGTTAGCGTATCATATTCACTATGTTTCATACTCTATTCATTATGATTATGTTTATGTACTTTGTTACAGAGATTATGGGCTAACACCCTTTGGTGTTAGCCAAGTTTATGATTATTTGATGGTTTAATTAGTTTCTAATTCGATTGGTTGCTTAGTCTTCATTTTGATTACTTTATTAGTTTATACTTCATTAATATCGTTTGCGTGATTAATGTAAGCTCCTTAAGGGCTAAATAATATATAAACATGGTAATCATTAAGCAGCTTTATGCGGGTTCTGATTAATTGTGACAGGATTAGTCAGTCAAAAAGACTTAAAATGGAATCTAGAATAGGATAGACATAAGTAATCATTAAGGGTTTACTCGCCGATAAGATTAGAGCCAACGCTTTGGTGACTTTTATTAGTGCATTGATAACATCTGTGTCTAGCTGAGCATTGCTTGGGTCGCCATGCCCCTTCCTCGCCTATTTAGGATAGACCGCGCCTAGTCGTGAGCACCGTCACTACATGTCTTAGAAACTTATCAAAACTTAATCTTATATGACTAAACTTGGTTAACATGTTCTTCCTATCTTTGGTGTCTTCATACTTGTATTGTTTGTTTTACTTAATTAGTTCATTAGAAAACCAAACTCGTGCCAGTCTCTCAGGCTGAACCCCCTTTTGCTTTAGTTTAGGATTAATTTAGTAGAGTCGAATACCTTTAGAATTAGTATATTAGAAATCTCACTCTTAGTGATCGACACCCTACTTACCAACTAGGCTACATTGATCGGGTACACTGCCCGTTAGTGTTGTTATAGCTTAAGTCGGCAAAATATAAAATGTAAAACTTGATAAGGAATAATCACCTATACAACGACACATCAGATGACAAAGATTGAATAAGCCTCATATTAGCATGACCTAAGCGTCGATGCTATAGAGTTGAGTTTTCGTCCAAGGAGGTAAGACATAACTTATCTTTAGGTGTTTTATCTAATTTCATAACATAGACATTATTCTTTAAAACACCTTTTCCTACGGTTATGCCATCTTTAAGTATTTTACTTCCATTTTCACTGAAAAGGACGTTATACTTTTTGCGGCATAATTGACTTATATTAAGTAAATTAAATCCTAAATTATCTACATGAGCAACATCATCAATAGATAGAGAGTCATGAGAGATTGTACCTTTTCCGATGATTTTACTTTTAAGCTTGCTACCGAATGTGACATTACCTCCGTCATACACTTGATAGGTTGAGAAAAGATTTTTGTTTCCCGTCATGTGTCTTGAGCACCCACTATCTTTGATCCACTCATCAGGTTCAAGATCAACTTTCAAGCATACCTAAGTTCATAAAAGACTCAAGCATTTGGTCCCCAATATCTCATGGGTCCGTTTGGGTTAAACATGACATTATCATGGTTTATGTATGTAAATGGTGGACAATTGTTCCATGACATATAATGAGGACCATGAAAGTTTCTAGGTATGTTTTGGTTCCAATTATTTTGATAAGTATGTTGTGGATTAACTATACTCTTTGGAAAGGGGTGTTTGGGAAAACTCATTTGAGGTCTCTGTTGATCCGTTTTAAGTCTATATTCATTTCTAGCTTGTCCTCTTCCTAATGATACTGCTGGTTTATGTTTATTATTATTTATACTACTGTTAGGTTTCTTAGTAACTTTAACAAACTCGGAACGGTCAACTTTGTGAACCTTCTGTTCAACTTCTGTACTCGCGGATCCTTTGGATATACTTGGCGGATCCAAATTTTTGGATCCGTCGGATCCGTGAGTGTCCAACTTGGTTGAATCAGTTTTATTCACAGTCTGTTCCTTATAATCACTTAAGGTTCCTAGTTTCATAAAGCCTAGTCCTATTTTATCATGAGGTAGCTTTTGCATTTTCATTATTTCATCTGCACAACTTATGTTTTTATCAAACCTTTTAAACTTTGAATTTTGTTTGATTAAATCTTCCTGTGTAGTTCTTAAGGTTTCTAATTCAAGTTTTAGTTCTTGACAAGACACACACGTTTCTTTACTATCTTTACCTTTTTCAATTCGTATTGCTTTTTCTTTAAGCCAAAATACTTCATTTTCTAAAAGTGATGTCTTTGTTTTCAAAAACTTGTTTTTGTTTATGATTTTTAAAGTTACGTCACACAGTTTGTTATATTCTACTTCTAAGGTTTCATCATCTATAGAGGAGTATGAATCAGAATGTACCTCTTCTGTGTCATTAGCCATAAGTGCCATTTCGTTGTTCTTAGGCTCATCATCATCATCTCCTTCACTATCGCTCCAAGCTCCACTAACGAAGGCTCTTTGAGACTTGGTCTTTGGAGGCTTTGGACATTCTCCTATTAAGTGACTGGAGTCACCACACCTATAGCATTTCCTATCAACCATACCTTTCTTATCGTCACGATCTTTCCGAGAGGATTTCTTTTCATCACGAGGTGGTTTTACAAACTTTCCTCGTCTTCTGAAGAATTTCTTGAAATCCCTCACGGCCATGGCATACTCTTCATCATCACTGTTTGAACAAGACTCATCATCATCACTTGACTCGACTTTGGCTTTCAAGGCAATAGACTTAATCTTCTCCCTTTTGCCTTTGACAATTTCTGAGTCTTTTTCCATAATCATTTCGTGAACTTTAAGGTTTCCTATGAGCTCATCCAGTGTCATGCTTGAGAGATCTTTAGATTCTTCAATAGCTGTCACCTTTGCTCTCCATTTCGGATGGAGTGCTCTTAGAAATTTCCTGACAAAATTCTTACTAGAAAAAGATTCATCAAGTGCTTTAACTGATGTAATAATAGTATTGAACTTAGCAAACGCACTATCAATGGTCTCATCTTCAGAGATAACAAATTGTTCGTATTGTTGGACAAGAAGATCAATTTTGTTATCTTTTACTTGTGAGTTCCCTTGATGTGTGATAATAAGAGATTGCCAAATATCCTTAGCCGTTTTACACATAAAAACTCTTTCATATTCTTTCTTAGGTAAGGCATTATAAAGCATCATTTTGGCTTCATTATTTTTGGCAATTAGTTTCTTTTGCTCATCACTGTGACGAGTAAGAGAAGCTCCTTCATCCCGACCACCCGAAATATTATTACTAATAGGTTTGTAATCACCATCAACTATAATATACCATAGATCTATGTCCTTTGACTTTACATAAGTCTCAAAGCGATTTTTCCAGTAAATAAAACTATTTGGTTCAAATAGAGGTGGTCTCTGCATAGATTGCCCTTCTTTAAAGTTTTCAAAATCCATGGATCGTTTTAAGTTTTAAAATACAATATATTTTAAAGATCTTAATTAACGTAGCTCTTGATGCCAATTGTGGAAAACTAGAAGGGGGGTTGAATAGTTTTTACCGTTTTAAATTTTTATTTGCTTTGTTACTATATGTTAGTTTCAAAGGAAACAATCACAAATAAATAATCATACAATGTAAGTAAAAGATAAAGAGAGGAAAGATCAAACCACACGACACTGTTGTTTATAGTGGTTCGGCTACAAGGACTCTCTTCCTTGCCCTACTCCACTCCCCGAGTTTCCTACTCGAGAGTTTATCTTTCACTAAGAAACAAACTCCTTTCCTAGGTGGAGAAAACCTTTACACGTCGCTTACTTCCTTTTCCGGTACTAAGCTAAACACCGGGTTCTTTCACAAGGTAGAACCAACCTGACGTCGCCTACTTACTTTACCGACACTAAGCTAGATGTCGAGTTCTTTACACGGGTACAACTACTCCCTACACTCCTTGTGCTTTAAGGACTAAAGCACTAACCACACTCACTGATTACAAATGATAGATATGATGTGTGAAACAAACTACAATATCACACAGTAATGCAACTAAAGGATTACGGTTCTGTAGATCCTTGAATGCTTGATCTCCTTTCTACAAAATGAAAGATCAAAGTGAAATGCAACTATGAATGATGTTAGTAAGATATGTACTGAATAAATATGTGTGTTAAAGCTATATGAGTGATGAGAGAGCCAAATGATCAGCTTCCTATTTATAGGCAAGCTGATCTTCAGCTCACGGATCCCACAGATCCCTCACAAGGGATCCGTCCTTTATGTGTTTTGGATCCGTGGGACGTGACAGCTAAGGTATAGTTGTCTCTTACCATATCTTAGTTGTATCTTACCAAATCATCCAAGATCTTCAAAAGTCAACTATGTATCTTGCAAATCTAACCAAGATATATCAAAGATATTGTATGTGATGTATGCAATGATGTCATGGAATGGTTTTAGAATTAAAGTTTCCTTTTAAGGAAACAAGTTACTAAACTTGTAATTCTTGGTTAATATGTGAAGTGTAAAATGTGTACTTAAGAGACTTAAGCTAGTATTTATTATTTGCTAAAAGATATTCCTTTTATTTGTCATTAACAAAACTAATGAAAGATCAAAGAATATAAATAACGTTTTTGAGACGCTATTTGTATTAACAAATTGTGTTTATAAATTTTTAAAACTTGCACGACACACGACACATCAGCAAGCTTATAAAACCCATAAGCTCCTCGCCTTATGATGAGATGATGAGATAAAAAAATCATAACTTTATAAAGGTTAGTACATAATAAGCAAACTACATAATAAAACTATATCAAATAAGCTATAGAAAAGCTAATCCAATCTAGCGTACTTGTTTTAAATCTAATAAGCTAAAAAGCAAATAGATCTAAACTAGTAAAAGAAAAGTAATAACATAAAAGACTATTTTTAAAAGAAAAATAAGCTAAATAGAAAAAAGTTTCAATTTTTATGAAAAGAAAAAGATGATTAAGCTAAAAGATTAATAGATCTAATAATAAGAAAGAAGATTAGAAAAGAAGGTAAAGAAATAAAAAAGTGCTTATTTGAATAAGCTATGAAAAGGCTAACGTAAAATAAGCTAATCTAATTAAACCAAAATAAGCTATAAGGAAAAGCTTATTTCGCATATTAGATGAAAAGTAAAGGAAAATAAAAGAGAGAAAAAGAAAGAGATCTTCAAGCATCTTCAAAATAAAACTTCATCTTCATAAAACTAAGCTAAAAGTCGATTACAATAAGCACTTGAAATAAGCTAATCTATTAGAATAAGCTGGAACAATAAGCTAAACAAATACTACTCCTACTCTAAACAATAGTACTCCTACTCCTAATTAAATCTACTCTACTATGTGTGTGTTAAATTAAAATGAAGGCTCTCCCCAAATGGTCTCGGATCATGTGCTTATAAAGAGGTGATGATTGGCCTTCTAGGTCCTTCCTCGACAAAAGGATAATTAAAATGTGTCTCAATTCAATGAACCACGTACTCCAAGCAGACCAAAGGGACAATTGCTCAATGGCTGAAGCAACTTAGTGCGTGTGAGAGTGAATTAGCTGTAGTGGCTACGCGCTTTTTTTGATTTAATTTGGGCGAGTATGAGACAAACGCAACAAATATATATATATATATATATATATATATATATAATATATATATATATATATATATATATATATATATATATGCAGTGGCTACGTGCTTTTTTTGATTTATTTTGGGCGAGTGTGAGACAAACGCAACAAATATATATATATATATATATATATATATATATATATATATATATATATATATATATATATATATATATATAATATATCCACTTCAATTTATAAAATATCAGGCGCTGGCTTTGTCTAATTTTTTTTTCAACACATATGCCACATGGCAGACTTTGGCTGGGTACATGCACCAGGTGGGGACCACGAGCAGAATAGAAGCTATCTTCAAATTTGAATTTTGACGTTGGGATCTATAGCATGTGGGAATGGGATCCAAGAACTTCTAGAACAACGAATTAATTTCCATCTAGTTGGTGGATTTTGTAAGAGGTCACCAACCAAATTATTTTCTCCATGGATCACATATTTTTCTTGGAGGGTTCATTTGGACTATAATCTAGGGCTTTTCTTTGGGCTTGAACTTGATAAATGATTAAATAAGCTCTAATATATCCTTTAAACAATCTTTAATATCTTCTAATCTTCAAATAATCATCACAATCATCATTTTGCTTCGCTTTGGACTTCAATAATTCTTTTCTCGTGCCGTTGGACTCGTAATTTCGTGCTCTTTCTAGTGGAGTGCTCGGGTAATTACCGTTTTTGCTTTATTTTCAAACCTTTGTACCCGCAAGACATAATAACACAAACCAAACATATATGCAATATAATTTCACTTATTTCATAGTTATTAGTCCATTTTAGCGTGTTTTTCGTCATAAAATTCCCCCACACTAATCCATTGCTGGTCCCTCACGCAATGTTTATTACACATGTTTAAAAATCTTTTGATTTAAAAACGCCCCGTTTTAACCGTTAAATAATTAAAAGATAATAATAATTAATAATAATAATTTATTTTATTTTTTAATTTTTATTCATTTATTTATTTATTTATTCAAAACAATTATAAAAGGCTTTAAGAACGGGAAACACAAAAACTAGGTGTTTCCATGAGACAAAGATCATCATCCTCGATTTTCACAATCCCCAAACCAAGCTTAAAACGAAATCACAGCTAAATATAAAATTAGATGCTAAAACTACTCATAGATGCTAATTGTGTACGCGCAGCTACTCCTTGCTCCCTTATTCCTAGTTCCTCTAAGGATTTTATTTTGAAAAAAGAGTTTTTCTTATTTCGATGGATTCTAGTCCTATAAAGGCACCCGGTTTAGACAATAATTAGTTTGAAATCCTTCCCTAGAGAACTATTGCATATAGAAATGAGGTACACACCAAAGTCCTAATTTAACACGATTTAGGGGCTATCCTTTTTATTTCATCCGAAACAACTCATCTACGAGTCCAGAGATAGAAGCTTTATTTAGATATCCCCGGAGTCGAAATTTGGCATTATTAACATTATTATTAAGCATATTAGCCATCGGCCTTTTAAACAACTGAGACAACGGGAGCGAACCGTCAAGAAACAGTAGTCTTATTTTGACCTTGGGAATTTCCTCCACCTTTTTGAAGTCTGAGTCAACGGGAGCGAATCACCAGGAAACAAACAACTTTTATCGGCTTTGGATTATTATTATTATTACCTCCACCCTTTAAACAACTGAGTCAACGGGAACGAACCGTTAGGAAACAGTAGTCTTATTTTGGCTTTGGTTTATTATACATTTATTAGGGGGCCAAATCCCGATTCCTGCTGTCTTTCAACATCAGAAACAATAGCAGCTAACTATCAGGAATCAGTTGTATTATTTCCCCGCAATACTGACAGTACCCTGATGTGTACCCAACTTCCATAGGCAGGAATTTTCTAAAAATAGAGTAAAAACTAAGAATTGTCAAAGCCGCAATTAACCTCTATGGGCTCTAAAGAGATCCAACTACTCCACGCTTAGCATCTAACTTATATTCCACTCTATCATTTTCTGTTCTTTGCAAAAAAATTTAAGTCTTGCAAACGCTCAGTCTCGAAAGCTAAGGGGAAAGCGAGAGTGCAATACTCAGTTAAGTCAGAATCTCCCTTGTTCTAGCCTACGGGCCTACTTATTTATATATATATATATATATTTCTTTTTTTTTTTTTTTTTTTTGCTAATAAATCAAACAAACATATAGGTTAAAACGGGGTTGCGTGGGACATAGACAATGCAAGGGTTTGAAATTTTTTTGAAAATTTCGGTAGAAACCCCCCCCCCCCCCCCACATACACTTAGAACTAAAAATTGGCCTCAATGTTCAAAAAATGTCGGGTGTTACCCCCACGCTTAGGAACGAAAAAGGCAAATGCTTAAAATTCCAACTATAAAAGGGGAAAACTATATCAAATAAGAACGTGTGATAAAGGATTTCCCTAAATATAACAATGCAAATGATCGAAGACCGAGTGTTGGAGGGTTTGAAAACAAGCACGGAGGTCTTCACGATCATAGGGAATCCTTTAAGTAAAAAGGGGAAAACCACAAAACACAACATGGAGAGAGGCACTCCCCCACACTAATCCGAATACCACATCAGTAGGAAGTTTTGCCTAGCAGCAGAAACATTGTAGCTAGCAGTAGAATGTCTGCTGATCTTTCCAAACACCTTTTGCTCATCCAATAAGCAATCCTCTTTGACTTATCCTGCAAGAGATTAGTCCAAAACCACAAAAACACAGGAAAGAAGATACCACAATAATCACAATCCATAGTTATACTTAGCAGTTTAATTAACAACAAGCAGCAGGCTAAATATAACTAACAGCAGAACCAACCATACATTATAGCAAGCAATAGAAACAACATATTTGATTAATAACAGTACAAACCCTTACAAAACATTACAAAAATACAAAGAGATAAGAATTTTCAAAGATTGATCATTCCAATACTAGCAATTAAAAATTGAAATCTACCCACATCAAAACCTTTTGTGAGCAAATCTGCAACATTATTGTCAGTATGGATTTTAACAATTTGAATTAATTTCTTTTCAAAATAATCTCTTATAAAGTGATGTCTTATCTCAATATATTTTGTTTTTGAATGAAAAACAAGATTTTTAATAATAAACATTGTACTGTTATTATCAATATAAATTTTGGTGTTCATAAAGTTGTACCCATAATCCAGCAATTGATTCTAAATCCAGAGCACTTGTCCACAGCAACTAGAAGCAGCCACATACTCAGCTTCAGTTGTTGAATTAGCCACCACAGTCTGTTTCTTGCATTGCCATGAGATCAACCTATGTCCAAGAAATTGGCAACCTCCAGTAGTTGATTTTCTGTCCAAACTTGCTCCAGCATAATCACTATCTGAGTATGCCACCAGATCAAAAGGTGAATCTTTAGGATACCAAAGGCCCAACCTAGGTTGACTCCTTAAATACCTAAAAATCCTCTTCACAACATTCAAGTGAGAAACATTATGGGTCACTTGAAATCTGGTACAAGCACACATAGCAAACATAATGTCTGGCCTTGAAGCAGTTAGATACATCAATGAACCAATCATTGATCTGTATAAGTGCACATCAACTTCTTCACCATCTTCATCCTTGATCGGAGGTTTGTTGGACTCCATGGTTGTCTTTGCTAGTTTCACATCAGAAAAGCCAAATTTCTTCAAAATATGAGCCACATACTTGTCTTGGCTGATGAATATCCCATCTGTCTTTGGCTTAACTTGAAGCCCCAGAAAGAAATTGAGTTCCCCCATAGAACTCATCTAAAATATGCTATGCATGAGCTTCTCAAATTCCTCACATAACACCTTGTTTGTAGACCCAAATATGATATCATCCACATATACTTGTACTAATAAGATATCCTTTATGTCTTTCTTGATGAAGAAAGTCTTGTCAATGGTTCCCCTTCTAAAACCATTGGTTAACAAATACTTTGATAAGGTGTCATACCAAGCTCTAGGAGCTTGATGTAAACCATACAATGCTTTCTCCACCTTGTAAACCCTATCAGGATAATTAGGGTCTTCAAAACCAGGTGGTTGGGTGACATATACTTCCTCATCAATTGTCCCATATAAGAAAGCACTTCACATCCATTTGATACACAGTGAAGTTCTTATATGAAGCAAATGCCAATAATAGTTTGATAGCCTCTACCCTTGCTATAGGTTCTTATTTGGTGAAGTCCTAGGTGTTTAGGTCTTTTCATTGTTAGGAGTTGATGTTTCCAAATTGGGTGTGTTTTGGGAAGTAGTTGGGATTTCTACTCCTTCACCCTGATTTTGAACTAGTGACAACATATAAGGAAATAATGGTGTCACAGTTCCAGAAAAATCTTTGCCATCCTTTTTCAAATATGAAAATAATTTATGTTTAAGCACAGGACAAAAAAATTCCTTTTATGTACCTTAAGATTTGAAATTTGATTATTAAAAATGAGTTGCAAAAATCTTGCGTAAATGTAATGTTTTCCTTGAACATGCTTTTTCAACCCATCCATTATCATAGCCGAAAAATTAAAAGGTTGTCCTTTGGCCAGACAAATCAAAGCAGATGCTTGAGTTGTACTGAACTCATTCCAACCTGATGTTTTAGGACTTAGACAATGGAGAAGGGTATGAATCAAAAATCTCCATTAGGGACAGAAAAGACCTTTATAAAATTTTAAATTATTATTTTTCTTCTCATACCCCATATGTTCAAGTTCCTCAAAAATGACAGAATTTTCAAGACAAGTTATTTCTTCATCATCTGCAAAGTGAAGAGCTTCCCTTACAGATGCTTCAGAAATAACTACCTTGTGGCCTTCTACCTTGGCCTTTAAATATTCTTCCTCATTTTTAGTTTTGATCTTAACAGTAGACCAGAACTTATCAATGTGGGAAATGTATATGGTAGGATTTGCTGTTAATGCATACCTTATGTGAGTAGCATTAAGAAAGTCGATGACCTCAGCAAAACCTTCAGCATCCTTGGGCTTTTCAAGAAAAGCAACCTGATTGTGACTGTCAGAAAATGTTCTTTGCGACATTGTGAATTAGGGTTTTGATTTTTGGGGTTTTACAAATCAGATGTTAAAAAGTGTGTGAGGGGTTGAAATAAAGGTAATTTTGGGCGCACAAAGTTAATTGTGTGATCCAAATAGGTTTTAAAGCCCTTCGGATCGAATTAGGTTTTATTCGCGCCAAATTTACAAAACCGACCCTACACTTTCAAACCAAGAAGCAGAATCCCAAATGTCACAACTCGTAATTTCAGGTCATTTTCCAAACTCCGACAATTTACTATTCATCGATCACTATTCATCATTTCACTACTCATCGTTTTTGAAGTCAGTTTGAGACTTTTAGAAGTGGTCAAAAATTTTACTATTCACGTGACACTATTCATTCCCGGACGGAAATCACTATTCATAGGCATCATTCATCATGTCGTAAACTTGGTTTACGGGTATTCAAATGCGCGTAACCAGTTAGGTTTAGCTGCGTATTCAAGCATCATCAGTAAAAGCACATCATACAGACTAGGGTAGTCTGCATATCATCAGTAACATCATTATCATATCAGTTCATGCATGGGTTTGTGTCATTTTCATTAACGTATGCTTAACTGTTTAATTAACGTTACCACTCAATCATTTCTACCAACATTATACCCAATACTCCCGACAATGATCCTAATACATTTTCAAGCTAATTTTAATGATATAGAGATTATATTATTACTTTCCCCGATGTTTTTAAACCAATCGCTATATTTTTCGTTTGACGCTTATAACTCTGTCGGTTTACGAAATTTCAATCCGATAATCATTCTAACACCCGATTCTTGCAAGGAACATGATTTTACAATTTTTAGAACTTCGTCGTATTTCATTTCACCTCGTCACGAGTTATTTCTAGTTATCTCGGTACCCGATAACACTCAAAGTATACACTAAACTAACCAATTCTAAATAAATGGGAGACAAAGCCTTACATTAACATCAAATCTCTTCCAAATCACCCACATGTGCCGCCCCCCCACCCCCCATTTAGCCTAAACACTCCAAAAACCATTAATGCATTTAGCATGATTTAATTTCCAACTCCACTAACTCTAAACTACACTACATACCCTTACTAAAAAAAAATCAAAATATCTCATCCTATGTTGGCAAAACAAACGAAGGTAATTAAATTTTTGAAGTTTAAAGTTTCCTATTTAGCTTCTGTTATGATTTGTGATTAAATCTCAATTTCTACTCATTTTACAAAACATAAATCATAAGTAAAGTTCAAGAACACAGTTTTTGATATTTCTACTTTCATTTGATTCATAGTTTATGTATTCAGAGTTATTTATTATAGCAAGACTTCGTTTACATACACTTTTAGAAACTTAAACTTCGTTATCACTTGATCTATAAGTTTCACACTGATCTTCATGAATATACCAACGAGTTGTCATGTATTAGGACCCATACACCTAAGAAGTGTGTTTTTAAGGATTCAACTTGTAGTTGTTTGATTAGATATAAGTTTAGAACCAGAAACATGAGTTTTAATGATTAAAATACTACTGTCCTAAAGCAACTTAAATACTCAGTAACACTTATGGTATAGGTTTGTGCCTTGCAATATTCAGATTTCTTTCAAAACAAAGTGCGAAGAATCAAAAAACCGACTTCTAACGAAGGAGATATAATTTTTAAGTATAGAGTACGAAAACTAATTTCTGAATTTAGTTGTTGATCCAAGATTCAAAGGACAAAATGAGTTGTATAGACGTGATTAGCATCCGATCCTCGGATCATTTAGTTCTGTTTATACAAGCTTGGATGTGAAGACGTAGACAGCTTGTAACGCCAGTTTTCGTTTAGCACGTACCATATTCATTTTGACAGCCACTAATAAAGGTCTTAATGTTAAAAACTATGTTTTGCGAAACTAACATTGTTATCCGATTTTCTAATTGATCGAGGCGTGTACAATCAAAAGTTAAATGAAACGACATTTATACATTGTTACAAGGTTTTCAAAACGTCGAGTTTGATCAACTAACACATAACGTGCAATATTTCGCGACTAGTTTCACGAAGCCATTTTGGACATATTTTCACAAGTTAATGAAAATATTAAATTGCGATGAAAACGTAACATTTTGCCGATAGAACACCAAACGAGGATCGTGGAGTACCGTTTCAACATATTTATACGAAAAGTATTTCATAACTTAACGAGACGTCAAAAGTGTATTTTTCGTCAATAAACGTTATTTTTAAAACTAACAAGTGGTATCATTAACATACGTATTTGCATGTGTTACATTGTATTATTGCTTACATTGGATCACATCATTCATAATAGGTCGCGGTTAGAGACCGAGCTTTATTTCATCATATCCATCATTGTCATTGTTGCTATATCATATCAGGTGAGTTTTCATAGCCCCGCTTTAAATAGTTTATTGATTTCTAAACTCTCGGGGGAGAATACATTGCACCATTTTTATATGCGGACCAAAGTATACAAACTCATTACATTGCTTAAGTTACATCATTGCCCAGATTAAAGTCCCCTTTTATTATCATGAACCGTTAATTGTTAGCAAGCGAGAGTGAGTGAATAGATCTATTGAGGGTGACTCCTCCGTTTGGGTTGGTAGCGCCAACTTGTCAAACGAACGCATTTCATTTCTGTCATATTAGAGTGATTGGCAAACACTCAGTTGGGGCATTTCATTCAGTCTAGCTTCGGGGTCATGAGCTTAAGAGCTAATGTATCATTTTTTTATGTGGCATTGTTTTGTCACACACTTTATACTTGTGGTATCCGTACAACATTTCATTTACATAAACCTATGATCTCGCCAACATTTTTGTTGACCATTTTTAGCAATGTATTTTCAGGTAATTAAGGTATCGCATGTTGGCTTGCATATGGACATCATGGAGTCGCGGAGTCGACGCGTCTCACTTTATATTTTATGCACTTATCCATCGTTTGAATTGTATGAACTTGTTTTCTGAAAACTTGTTTCACCTTTTGGGACCTAGCTTTGTAACTCTGAATGTTTTTAAATAATCAAACGATGTATTATCTAAACGACACTTTAGGTCGTTCAATATAACTGCAACTTTGGTGCTATGACCAGTCGCGCCCCTGAATGCTTCATTCCGCTGCAAGTCACGAAATTTGGGGGGTGTGACAGATTGGTACCATAGCAAAGGTTATAGCGAACTAAGTTGTCCATTATATCCTAGACTATAGCTGTACCATCATAGCATCTCATCATTGTAGCATAAGTGCATATTCATTATATCACATGTAGTGATTGCGATTTCATACATTTATCATTTCATCATAGCTCACATTATGTAAATGTTTATTTACTTTTATTTCACATCTATTGTCACAGTGATGTCTTCGGATTCTCACCCTATTGTTATCTCATCGGACTCTGAGTCAGACGATACTTCCTCACTACCCTCCATCATACTAGAGTCTATTACATCATCCCCGATACCCACTATCATTTTGTCATCAGTGGAGCCTACTCCGCAGTCTTCACCTGTGATGTCAGAGGCCGAGACAGAACCCTTTGAGGAGGGGGAAGTCGTGCCTACCCCACCACTGTCACCTGTGATCCGTCGTGGTCCCAGAGTTGTTCCAGTTATCCAGCCAAGAGAGTTTATACCCTATGGTCGATTTTACCGAACATATCTAGGTGGGCCGCGCATAAAGCGCACTGCTGCTAAGCGGGTCCATCGTCTCACTGTCAAATCACCAGTTGCATTTGTATCCCTACCATCACCATCATCACTTGCTTCATCTCATCCACTCCGTCGCCGCTTGACAGCGAGGAGGAGTGTGGCATTCGGTACACCATCACCATTATCACCCTTACCATCCTTATCATCATTGTCTCCACCATTGCCATCCCTATCAGCACCAGTTCACACCAGGGATCCTACTCCTATGTCAGACCTACCACTCAAGAAGCGGGCACGTCTTGATATTCCATCACCAGATACTTCAGATGCCACAGAGACAGCACCACCCAGCAGATTAGAGGTTGGTGAGAGCTCGAGGGCTGCTGCTGACAGACTGCTTACTACTGCTACATTTGACTCGCGACTAGATCAGCTTCAGGGAGAGATTGACAGGGCATTAGCTCATCTAGATGAGACTCCAGTGAGCCGTATTGAGGCTATAGAGGAGGAGGTCGAGGGATTGATCCAGGGCAGGGTTGCCATTAATGTGTCACACCAGGGTTTAGAGGCTCGTCAGTTAGAGAGTTCAGAGCATATCACACAGCTGAGGCAGGAGATGCCTGAGTTGTTCGACAGGGCACAGATGTCCCAGGATGAAAATCATCGCCAGGCCGGTGAGTTATCTTCAGTTCAGGCTAGGACGTCTGCATCAGAGACTAGGAAGACTGATCTCCAGCTTCGAGTTCAGCACCTAGAGGAGATCGTTGTTGCGATGTCTAGGGATCTTCAGAGGATTTTCCGCAGGCTAGATGGAGCACCTGGAGGAGGTGCGTAGTGTAGACTGTTATCATGTAGCTTGTACATTATTATCCTAGTCCCGGGGTGTGGGACATAGTTAGGACTTGTTGTCTTTTGCTTGTAGTACAAACAAATATATCAAGTGTGACTCTACTATGCAGGATTTTCGTTGTGCTATTTTATGATATCGGTCTGCGTAACCGAAATTTTCATGTATTATATTCATGTGCGTTGTGATTATATTTATGATGTTTCGTTGTGGTTTCATTGTATTTATACATGTTGTGGTTGTATTTATACGTGTTGTGGATGTATATACATGTTGTGGTTGTATATATTGTGTATGATGATCGTTTTCTATTGTGGATTCTCATTGTTGTTATCTTTTGTGATTGTGAAGAATTATGCCACCCAAAAGAGCCACTACTGCTATGACACCAGTTGAAGTCAGAAAGCTTGTTACCGACAGTATAGAGGCAGCATTGGTTACAGAAAGAGTTGCCGTAGCTGCAGCTGCTGCTGAAGCCGCTTAGCGGGCAGAAACCGCGGAAGCCGCAGGAACAAATACCAATGGTACAAATGGTCGTAAATGTACATACAAGGATTTCAAGAGTGGTGATCCGTAAAAATTCAAAGGCACTGAAGGAGCGACTGCCATGATCCGATGGTTTGAAAAGATAGAATCAGTATTCCTTCTATGCAACTGTCCGGAGGTCAGCAAGGTTAAGTTTGCTACTAATACACTCATTGGGGAAGCTATGTCATGGTGGAATTCGTATGCAAAGCCCATGGGAATGGAGAATGCTCACAAGCTTACATGGGACGAATTCAAGAAGTTGCTGACGAAGAAGTTTTGCCCACGAACAGAAGTGAAAAAGATGGAAAAAGGGTTTTATGAGCTAGTGACAGCAGGTAATGATATTGAGGCATATATCAGGAGATTTCAGGAATTGGCAGCATTATGTCCGACAATGGTTCCGGACACTGAGAAGCTATTGGAGAATTTCATTGGAGGATTACCTCACAACATCCGTGGTGATGTGATTTCTTTCGACCCACAAACATTGGATGAGGCAATCATAATGTCTCAGAAACTCACGGCTCAGATTGTGAAGAAAGGAACTACCTCAAACAACAACAACAACACCAACAGTGACCATAACTACAACAGCAATTCCAACAACTACCGAAACAACAACAACTATAACAGCAACCGAAACAATTCCAATAACAACAACAAGAAAAGAAATCGGGATAACAACCAGAGTAGCAATTTTACTCAACCACCACCCAAGAGACAGGAAACTGCAAAGGCTTATGTTGCAGGTCCAGCTGAGAAAAGAGGTTACAATGGTACTTTACCCAAGTGCAACAAATGTCAAACCCATCATAACCCTGAAAATTGTCCGAATCTGTGTGGGAACTATAAGAAGGTTGGACATTCGACCATGGATTGCAAAGCTCCGATTGTGGTTGATAATCAGAAGCCCCCAGTAACATACTTTGGTTGTGGAGAAGTTGGACACTTCAAGAATAAATGTCCAAAAGGAAAGAATCAGGGAAACAATAACCAAGGTGGAACAACTAGAGGAAGAGCTTATGTCCTTGGAGAAGAAGATGTCAAGGAGGACCCGAATGTCGTTACGAGTATGTTCCTCATTAATAATCATTATGCATCCATACTATTTGATTCAGGAGCCGATAGAAGTTTTGTTTCTACTGCATTTGCACCACTACTCAACATTGAACCAACCACATTAGACATACCATATCACATTGAACTAGCTAACGGTAGTTTAGTTGGCACCGACACGATCATTCGTGGTTGCACTCTTAATTTTCTCAATCACCCGTTCAATATAGATCTCATGCCAGTAGAACTTGGAAGTTTCGACATAGTCATCGGAATGGATTGGTTATCTCAACATCATGCCAGAATCATCTGTGATGAAAAAGTTGTTCATCTTCCTTATGATGGCGAAACATTGGTCGTTCGCGGAGAACGCAGTGGGACTAGACTCAGCATCATCTCGTGCATTAAAACCGAGAAATACATAAAAAGGGCTGTTATGCATTCTTGGCTCAAATCACAGAAAAGAAGTCGGAGGAGAAGTGACTTGAGGATGTGCCAACAGTTAAAGATTTTTCAGAAGTCTTTCCAGAAGACTTACCAGGACTTCCACCTACTCGCCAAGTCGAATTTCAGATTGACTTAGTGCCGGGAGCCGCACCAGTTGCGCGAGCACCTTATCGACTTGCACCTTCAGAAATGCAAGAGTTGTCGAACCAATTGCAAGAGCTCTTGGATAAAGGATTAATTAGGCCGAGTTCCTCGCCTTGGGGAGCACCAGTTTTGTTTGTGAAGAAGAAAGATGGATCTTTCAGAATGTGCATTGATTATCGAGAGCTAAACAAATTAACGGTGAAGAATCGTTATCGACTTCCCAGGATCGACGATTTGTTTTATCAGTTGCAAGGTTCCAGTTATTACTCCAAGATCGACTTGAGATCGGGTTACCATCAGCTTAGGGATCGGGAGGGAGATATCCCGAAGACAGCATTCAGAACACGCTATGGCCATTATGAATTTCAGGTAATGCCGTTTGGACTAACCAACGCACCAGCTGTGTTCATGGATCTCATGAACAGGGTGTGCAAGCCATATCTGGATAAGTTTGTGATCGTATTCATCGACGATATCTTGATTTACTCAAGGAGTGAAGAAGAGCACCGAGAACACCTTAGAATAATCTTAGAACTGCTCAAGAAAGAGAAACTGTACGCCAAATTCTCAAAGTGTGATTTTTGGATCCGCAGAGTACAATTTCTTGGTCACGTCATTGATAGTCAGGGACTACAGGTTGATCCAGCGAAGATTGAGGCAGTTAAAGATTGGGCAACGCCAAAAACTCCCACAGAAATTCGTCAATTCTTAGGACTTGCCGGATATTACATAAGGTTCATTGAAGGGTTTTCCAAGATAGCTAAGCCACTGACCAAGTTGACACAAAAGAACCAGAAGTACAATTGGGGAGAAAAGCAAGAGACCGCTTTTCAGTTATTGAAACAGAAACTTTGCAGCACGCCAATTTTGTCATTGCTAGAAGGGATTGAAAACTTCGTGGTATATTGCGATGCTTCACACAAAATACTTAAAGCAGTGCTAATGCAAAACGAGAAAGTGATAGCTTATGCATCTCGTCAGCATAAGAAGCATGAGAAGAACTACACTACTCATGACTTAGAGTTGGGTGCCGTGGTTTTCGCACTCAAGATTTAGAGGCATTATCTTTACGGAACAAAGTGTGTAGTATTTACAGACCACAAAAGCTTACAGTACATTCTTGATCAGAAGGAACTTAACATGAGGCAACATCGTTGGTTGGAACTACTTAGTGATTACGACTGTGAAATCAGATATCACCCAGGAAAAGCCAATGTTGTGGCAGATGCACTCAGTCGGAAAGAGAGACTCAAGCCTTTGAGAGTCAGATCATTGGGAATGACTATCATTTCACCACTACCATCAAAGATCCTCGAGGCCCAAGTCGAGGCACTCAAGGAAGAAAATCTACCAGGTGAAACACTCAAGGGAATGCAAGATAATGCAAACGATTTAGTAAGGAGATCAGATGGAACATTATGCTTCAAGGATAGAAGTTGGATACCTCTCTATGGTGGAATACGAGAGTTGATCATGCACGAATCACACAAGTCGAAGTACTCCATTCGTCCAGGTTCTGATAAGATGTATCAGGATCTCAAGAAGCTTTATTGGTGACCGAATATGAAAGCAGAGATAGCTACGTATGTCAGTAAATGCCTTACTTGTGCTAAAGTGAAAGCTGAGTACCAGAAACCATCAGGATTACTTCAGCAACCAGAGATTCCCCAGTGGAAGTGGGAACGCATTGCAATGGACTTTGTCACTAAACTTCCCAAAACATCAAGAGGTTACGATGCTATTTGGGTAATAGTTGATCGTCTTACCAAGTCAGCCCAGTTCATTCCAATCAAAGAGACCTATACTATGGATCAGCTCACCAGACTTTACGTCAAGGAAATAGTCTCAAAGCACGGTGCACCAATTTCCATCATTTCCGACAGAGACAGTCGCTTTACTTCAAACTTTTGGGAATCATTGCAAGATTCATTTGGGTCTAAGTTAGACATGAGTACCGCCTATCATCCTCAGATCGATGGTCAGAGCGAGAGAACGATTCAGACATTGGAAGACATGCTCAGGGCATGTATCATTGACTTTGGAAATGGTTGGGCTAACCATTTGCCATTGATCGAGTTCTCTTACAATAACAGTCATCATTCGAGCATAAAAGCCGCACCATTCGAGGCACTATACAGCCGTAAGTGCAGGTCCCCAGTTTGTTGGGCCGAAGTTGGTGATGTACAACTAACAGGTCCAGAGTTGGTCAGAGAAACAACGGAAAAGATAGTCCAGATTCGAGAAAAACTCCAAACAGCCAGAAGCCGACAGAAAAGTTACGCCGATGTTCGACGAAAACCATTAGAATTCCAGGTTGGAGACAAATTCATGTTGAAGGTCTCACCTTGGAAGGGCGTGATACGATTCTGGAAACGCGGTAAGTTGAACCCGAGATACATTGGGCCGTTCAAGATTCTGGAAAGGATCGGTCCGGTAGCGTACAGACTGGAGCTTCCGTCAGAGCTCAGCAATGTACATAACACGTTTCATGTCTCAAACCTCAAGAAATGTCTTTCAGACGAAACGCTCGTAATCCCATGGAAGAAATTCAGATCGATGATAGGCTTAACTTTGTGGAAGAACCAGTAGAAATCATGGACCGAGAGGTCAAACAATTGAAACAAAGTCGAATTCAGATAGTCAAAGTTCGCTGGAATTCACGCAGACGTCCTGAGTTTACTTGGGAGCGGGAAGACCAAATGCGACTCAAATACCTACATCTTTTCACCGAGACCACTCCAGAGACCAACATCAACTGAATTCAGGGACTGAATTCTTTTTAGGGTGGTCGACTGTCACAACTCGTAATTTCAGGTCATTTTCCAAACCCCAACAATTTACTATTCATGAGTTACTATTCATCAATCACTATTTATTGGTCACTATTTATCATTTCACTATTCATCATTTTTGAAGTCAGTTTAAGACTTTGAGAAGTCGTCAAAAAATTTACTATTCATGTGACACTATTCATTCCCGGAGGGAAATCACTACTCATGGGCATCATTCATCATGTCGTAAACTTCGTTTACGGGTATTCAAATGCGCATAACCAGTTAGGTTTAGCTGCGTATTCATGCATCATCAGTAAAAGCACATCATACAGACTAGGGTAGTCTGCATATGATCAGTAACATCATTATTATATCAGTTCATGCATGGGTTTGTGTGATTTTCATTAACGTATGCTTAATTGTTTAATTAACGTTACCACTCAATCATTTCTACCAACATTATACCCAATACTCTCGACAATGATCCTAATACATTTTCAAGCTAATTTTAATGATATAGAGATTATATTATTACTTTACCCGGTGTTTCTAAACTAATTGCTATATTTTTCGTTTGACGCTTATAACTCCGTCGGTTTACGAAATTTCAATCCGATAATCATTCTAACACCCGATTCTCGCAAGGAACATGATTTTACAATTTTTAGAACTTCATCGTATTTCATTTCACCTCGTCACGAGTTATTTCTAGTTAACTCGGTACCCGATAACACTCAAAGTATACACTAAACTAACCAATTCTAAATAAATGGGAGACAAAGCCTTACATTAACATCAAATCTCTTCCAAATCACCCACATGTGCCGCCCCCCCTAACCCCCCTTTACTCTAAACACTCCAAAAACCATTAATGCATTTAGCATGATTTAATTTCCAACTCCACTAACTCTAACACATACACTATCATACCATTAGCTAAAAAAAAAGATCAAAACCCTCCCATCTCATCCCCTATGTTCAGCCAAGACCAAGAACACCACCATAATCCATAAATTTTTGAAGTTCAAGTCATAATCACACTCCATTTACCTTCCTAGTTATGATTTTGTGATTAAATCTCAAGTTTCTTACTCATTTCTTACCAAAACTCATCAAATCATCAAGTAAGTTTCAAGAACACATTTTGATCATCTTATACTTTCATTTGATTCATATGTTTATCTATTTTCAAGTTATATTAGTTATTCATGCAAGTTATCTATGTTTTACATACCACTTTTGAACATAAACTATCTTAATCACTAGATCTATAAGTTTCACAAATGATCTCATGAAATCCACCAAGGTTGGTGATGTTTAGGACCCCATGACACCCTAAGAAGGTGTATGGTAAGATTTGCGAACTTGTGGAGTTGATTTGAGTTAGTATGATCAAGTTTAGAACCAAGCAAATGAGTTTTTAACGATCTAAAATAGCTACTGTCCTTAAACGCCAAGTCTGGAAAACTCAGTAACTTTTGGTATATTTTGGCCTTCATATTCAGAAAGTTCTTTCAAAAACGAAACCGTGGCTGCAAGAATCACTAAAAACCGACTTATAACGAAGGAGATATGATTTTTCAAAACTAATTTTCTGAAAATTTAGTTGCTGATCGCCGAGATTCAAAGGACAAAACGAGGCGTTAGACGTGATCTAGATGACCCGACCTACTGAGATCATGTTAGTTCATGTTTATACGAAGCCGTGGATGTAAAGAACGTAGAAAACGAGCTTGTAACGGCCGAGTTATTCACGTTTGAAGCCCGACGTACCATATTCATTTTGACAGCCCACTAATAGAAAGTGTTTTAAGTATAAAAACTAGTGTTTTTGCGAAACATAACATTGTTAGCCGATTTTCTAATTGATCGAGGCGTGTACAATCAAAAGTTAAATGAAACGACATTTATACATTGTTACAAGGTTTTCAAAACGTCGAGTTTGATCAACTAACACATAACGTGCAATATTTCGCGACTAGTTTCACGAAGCCATTTTGGACATATTTTCACAAGTTAAGGAAAATATTAAATTGCGATGAAAACGCTACATTTTGCCGATAGAACACCAAACGAGGATCGTGGAGTACCATTTCAACATATTTATACGAAAAGTAGTTCATAACTTAAGGAGACGTCAAAAGTGTATTTTTCGTCAATAAACATTATTTTTAAAACTAACAAGTAGTATCGTTAACATACGTATTTGCATGTGTTACATTGTATCATTGCTTACATTGGATCACATCATTCATAATAGGTCGCGGTTAGAGACCGAGCTTTATTTCATCATATCCATCATTGTCATTGTTGCTATATCATATCAGGTGAGTTTTCATAGCCCCGCTTTAAATTGTTTATTGATTTCTAATCTCCCGGGGGAGAATACATTGCACCATTTTATATGCGGACCAAAGTATACAAACTCATTACATTGCTTAAGTTACATCATTGCCCAGATTAAAGTCCCCTTTTATTATCATGAACCGTTAATTGTTAGCAAGCGAGAGTGAGTGAATAGATCTATTGAGTGTGACTCCTCCGTTCGGGTTGGTAGCGCCAACTTGTCAAACGAACGCATTTCATTTCTGTCATATTAGAGTGATTGGCAAACACTCAGTTGGGGCATTTCATTCAGTCTAGCTTCAGGGTCATGAGCTTAAGAGCTAATGTATCATTTTTTTATGTGGCATTGTTTTGTCATACACTTTATACTTGTGGTATCCGTACAACATTTCATTTACATAAACCTATGATCTCACCAACATTTTTTTTGACCATTTCTAGCAATGTATTTTCAGGTAATTAAGGTATCGCATGTTGGCTTGCATATGGACATCATGGAGTCGCGGAGTCGACGCGTCTCACTTTATATTTTATGCACTTATCCATCGTTTGAATTGTATGAACTTGTTTTCTGAAAACTTGTTTCACCTTTTGGGACCTAGCTTTGTAACTCTGAATGTTTTTAAATAATCAAACGATGTATTTTCTAAACGACACTTTAGGTCATTCAATATAACTGCAACTTTGGTGCTATGACCAGTCGCGCCCCTGAATGCTTCATTCCGTTGCAAGTCACGAAATTTGGGGGTGTGACAGCAAAAGTTTCCAAGCGAGCAGCAGAACCCCATCAGTAGGAAGTTTTGCCTAGCAGCAGAAACTTTGTAGCTAGCAGTAGAATGTCTGCTGATCTTTCCAAACACCTTTTGCTCATCCAATAAGCAATCCTCTTTGACTTATCCTGCAAGAGATTAGTCCAAAACCACAAAAACACAGGAAAGAAGATACCACAATAATCACAATCCATAGTTATACTTAGCAGTTGAATTAACAACAAGCAGCAGGCTAAATATAACTAACAGCAGAACCAACCATACATTATAGCAAGCAGTAGAAACAACATATTTGATTAATAACAGTACTGGTGTGCGCGTGTATTGCTCTAATTTTTATATCCACGGTATGTCGTTGTGGTTTTAGCAGTATTCAAGTTTTAAATTTATATTTAGCCGACTTATCAATAACACACACTTTAACGAGCAGTGTACCCGGTCAATATGAATATAATGGTAAGTAGAGTGTCGATCACTAAGAGTGGAACGTATTATCTAGTTATTCTAATCAGTATTTTAATCTCTTAAGTTAGCTATACAACCTAATCTAACGCAAAGGGGGTTCAGCCTGAGAGACTGGCACGGTTTGGTTACGATTGAATAATAAACTAAACTAATGAGCACGAATCAGCGATTAGCACACACGTACACAGATAGATACTTGAGACAATAAGAAGACCTGTCCTGATAATTAAGTAGCTTGTCACTTGTTTTATTGCTAGTTTTATATGAAGTGTATAGTTCAATGCGACGCATCGAGAGTTAAACCTTTCTCGTTGGCTCTAATCTTATCGGCGAGTAAACCCTTAATGATTACTTATGTCTATCCCACTATCCTAGAATATTGAGCATTTGTGATGCCCACGTTTCGTATACACTAAAATAGATAGGCGAGGAAGGGGCATGGCGACCCAAGCAATACTTAGCTAGACACAGAGGTTATCAATGCACTAATAAAATTCACCAAAGACATCAACATATAAACTTTAATTAATGGGAAAGCAATTTTAAGGGGTGCCCATGGTTTTCCGCAGTCACATGGAATCGGCCCATCAATCCTGATGAATTAAAGTGTACTAATACAATAAAACAAAACTACTTAATGAATTGAATACATGCAGGACCTTCTTACAGCTCTTGTATCTTCGTTTAGGGTGTGTCTTGTGCTGCTAACACGTCTGAATTCGGCTCTAGGGTTTCTTCGGTCTTCGGTCTTTTTGTGTATTAGGCTCTCGAAATTCTTCTGGCCTTGGGGTATTTATAGTTTCTGTCTGAGGGCTAGATGCGGCGCATAGGATAAGTAGATGCGGCGCATTGACTTAACTTCGCGTGGGGTCCAAGATTAATATATTCAGGAATATTCGTACACCGCCAGAAGATGCGGCGTAACTCCATTTCACTATGCGGCGCATGTCCTTTGCCGTCTTGGATTATATCTTGTGAAATCTTGATAGTGATGCGCCGTATGTACGAAGTATGTTGCGGCGCATCTGGAGCAGAATGATCTTGATCTTGTACATTTGAGTAGACTCTTAACTTCTTGCTTGTTTTGCTCCATAATTAGTCCAAAATCGCCAAGTTTCACATAATACTTGTTTTTACCTGAGAATTACAAAAGTAAACATCAACGTATCAATTCTCATATATAATATAATAAAACAAGTCAAATAAATAGGATAAATGATGGTAATAAAATGTACTTATTTGAGTTCATCAAATATCCCCCCACTTGAACTTTACTTGTCCCCAAGTAAACCTTAGAATTAATCTTATAAAAATGTATCCTAAAAGATATTAGGATTTATTTTTATATTTAAGCATGTATTCGTTTTTGTCATAATTGCACAACCAAACACTTAACGAATTAGAAATAAAATAAAATATTTTGATAAAAGCAAATCTAATCATTTAACTGTCCAGTCGTGACGAATATTCTATCATAAGCTTGGCAAGTATACGCATCTCCCCCACTAAAGCCAAGGAATAACAAGTCTAAAGCGGTAAAAAGGGTTTGTTGGTTAAGGGTTGATCATTCTTCTTAATCTCTATCGATCTCAAATTCCAGAAAAGGCGACAAAATCACAAATACATGATCGAATCCACGAACACGATACTTGCAATTACTCAAATCCTTAACTCGAATAGGCTAAAGATAGGACCAAGTAATCTTTAACAATAATATTATATCAAAAAGGGCGACAAAATCATAAATACATAGCCGAATCCACGACTACGATACTTAAGATTACTCAAATCCCTAATCTCAATAAATCAAAGGTTTGGATAAAGAATGATATAGGGTATGGATAATATTTGGGATACAAATTGGTGTAAAATGAAAAATAAACAAAACAGATAAATTAAAATCCTAAGTGTGGTAAATCACTATCCCAACCATCCCATGAATAAGACTCATATCATTGAATAACTCACGCTTTAACACTTGAAACACACGCTTTAGGTAGACACGAATTATACTCAACAAGATCTCAATCAAAGAATAACCTCAGTTGGCGTTCCCATAACGGCCAACTCCCATTCAATCCATAAGTATAATATACAACAAATAGTGGTGATATCGCCCACTTAATACAAAACTTTACATAAGTTGGTTAAAACAAACTTCCAACTTTTCTTTTTCTTTTTCTTTTCTTTTTTTTTTTTCGATTTTTTTTTTTTTTTTTTTTTTTTTGACATACATATATGTGTAAAATTTCACAACTTTTCTATCACTATTTTTCCTGATAATTTTTTTTTTTCATACTCTTCATACTTTCAGAAATAACTGTAATAGCGAAAGTTGTAAACACACGAAAAATAAACTCAAAGATATACAGTATTTACTTTCATACCAATTGCATTGTGCAATTTCCTGACTCAACCAAAGATAATGAATTACGCACGCGAACATAGGTAATGTAAGGAAACACACTTTGCCTAAAGCAATTAACCAACCACGGATTTTAATCTACAGGGTAGGCTAAGGTGTAAGGGTGTAACGAAACATTATAACAAAGGTGTAAGAAACGAAAGGAATGGCTCTGAGTGTTTTTCTAGGGGTATCTTACTCTAAAAGTGAGAGTAACAAAAGGGTTTATACGGGGGTTAACTAACTAGTGTAGTTAGTTAATATCACGTAACATATAAAGGCTATTTGGGTGTAATCCTAGAAATTTACCAATTTAGACAAGTCATTCCAATTATATAGATAATACTTATTATGGTGGTCTCGAATAGTATACAAGCCAAGTTCTAAAGTTTACAAGTCACCGGCACACTCATAGATTTGTGAATTTTGAAAAGTTCACAATTTTTGAAAATAATGTTATGTGTGCAGCTATGTAATTTAGACTTTAAACAAAAACATGCTAAAAATTTTAAATTTTGATATATTAAGCGCATTTTAAGCATATTTTGAAAAAGTTTAGGACAAGTAAGTGTTCTAATTCTCCAATCCCCCCACTTAAGTTAAACAACGTCCTCGTTGTTTGTGTCAAAGGTTAAAAAACTGGAAAATAAAAGAATTAGAACAGAAAAACTCCCCTGAGATTTGCTCGGTATGATCCTCCATTATTTGTATAAGAGCAAAAATCAACTTTCTTGTGGATGAGAACGTTTAAGCTTCATATTTGATGTATCCACAGGAAATGCAGGAATCTATAATACCATCAAGACTTTAACACACCTGAGTTAAGAAAGTTCAAACTTGCATAATACATTAGTAGTTAGTAAAAATAAAACTTAAAAAATTAAAATGAAAATCATCAGGTCAGTCGATACGTCGTATCTTATGGAAGAAGATTCGCCGTATCGAGCCTGGAATAAATACGAAATAAAATAAAATAAAGGATAGGATGCGTCGGGTCTGTTTTACTAGATACGGCGCATGTATTGACCAAACAGACTGTGAACAGTCTGTTGTAAAATGGCTCATTCCACTGTTTATCTCTCACGTCCTCACGTACTCTTATGCTGAACTTAATGCCAGTCTTCATCAAGCATAATAAGAAATATAAACTGGAACATCAAATAAATACAGGATAATGAGTACAATCCAAAATAATGATAATATACAAGGAACAATGTCAATAAACATATCAAATCAAGTAGCTGGGGGGTCATCTCCAGTAGTCGGCTGAGCCTCGGAAGTGCTGGCACCATCGGTCCTCCGTCTGACTTTGCGGGAGTATGTAGCCATGGCACTGATGTGAGTACCGTCCGGGAGAGTATGGCTCATCCCCTGATGATCCATAATCTGACTCATACTCTCCACAAGCCAACCTAGGTCTCTCCTAACCACAGTGAGGTCGGCCCTCATATCGTCAACAACGCCCCTCAGAGCTCTAACCTCCCCCTCAACTAGCTCAACTCTCTGCCCCACAGTGCGTACAACTGGTGGCTGGGGTGCTGGTGCCTCCTCCTGGACTGGAGCAGCAGCCGGAGCTCCCTGAGGATCTCCCTGCTCCACCTCTACCTCTGCTGGTCTCGCGGGCCCCAACGCCACCCAAAAGCAATCTCCCATAATCATCTCACAGATCCCTAACCTAACCAAATAATCCTGCCTAATAACCGGCAGGCTAGTCACCTCAATCTCCAGGCCGACAGGGATCTCATCACCAATCACGCCAAAATGACGGGCTAGTCTAGATACAAAATGTCCTCCAGTCATCTGGCTCCTCCGATCTCTCCCCAATGCTCCTCTGTGGAGGAAATGTGCCAGAAAGTGAGGGATGTTCACCAACAACCCCTCGTCCATGCTCCTTAGAAGGAAGAGGTCAAGAGTGGTCACCTTCTCAGGTGACTGACCCCTCCCAGCTATGGTCAATGCTATCATCCTATGGCACAGCCTCTTCATAGGCTCCCTGATCAATGTATAAGATGGGGTGCCAATGGTGGAATCACCCCCTGATGATATCCTCTCCCAGTAATCTCCTAGCAACCCCCTATCAGGAACCACCCTCAAGCTCTCACTCCAGTACCTGGCAAACCCGTCAGACTCAATCTCCTCCTCAGTATGCAGGCCCATAGCCAAAATAAACTGCCTCATC
Organism: Artemisia tridentata subsp. tridentata; assembly: GCA_021014915.2. NCBI lineage: Eukaryota > Viridiplantae > Streptophyta > Magnoliopsida > Asterales > Asteraceae > Artemisia > Artemisia tridentata. Next base: position 67,170,052 of record CP139503.1, on the reverse strand, counting down.
GACATCTGCCTAAACTCTCCACCCAATCTAAACACAAGAGTGTCAGCAGTATCCAACTCCAAATCAGTCTCCCTATAGGAAACTGTGCTAAAGAACTCCAACATAAGCTCCCGAATCAGAGGCTCGTCAATCCTAAACATCCTCTCCCAAGCATAAGACCTGAATACGACCTCATCATCATCATCTCTCACTACCATCTCTAACCTGTCATGTAGACCATCAGCTGCATTCCCCCCATCAATCAAACCAACATCCGCAAATCCCAAAACCGAGACCCTAAAGATCTTCCTAAAGAAGATCGCTCTCAGTCTCCGTACGTATTCAGCCTCAGTATCTGCTGTCAGTCCCATGGTCTCGAAACGGAGCCACGGATGTCTGTGTGCAACTTCAGGTAATGCCATCTGCAATAATTCTTTAAAGTTAGTAAACAGTCTGTAATAAGGTTGATACGGCGCATCTGATAAATCAGTGTGGCGTATCTGCACAAAATATAAGAGATGCGGAGCAAGCACAATAGAATACGGCGTGTAGGGATGCGTCGTATCTAAGTTAAGTAATACGGCGTATATGGAAGTATTTATATTGGAAATAGGTTGTTATGCCGCATCAAGTAACTTAGATGTGCCGCATCTAGCATTATATCAGTATAAAATAGAGGGGGTCAGGCACGTTTTCCAAGAATCCGGACCCGTGACGTAAATTCCAACTTAACATCACAGTTCCATTTATCCCAATATAAAAGTTCTAAAAGTTTATTATACCACCACCAATCCATTTTCCCACTAAAATTCAAAATCAAATTAAAAACCCTAATTTACATTCAAATCAAATTAGGCCAGAAATTCAATGATTTATACAAATTCAATACGGGAGAAATCATCTAACGTAAATTCTAATCAATTCCCCTAATCTTCCATTGAAATTCGGTCCAAGTTTTAATCATATTAACGCATAAACCCTAATTATTAACTTAAACTAAATTAAATAAAATAATCACCTTATATTACGATTAGGATTTAGTTCGGATAAGTAGGTTTGATTCGAGAAAAGCACTTCGGATCAAAGGGTTTGATTCTGATGTGTGGTTTTCGTACTGACTGTGTGTAAATTTGGGTAAGAAATTGAGATCCGGCGCATCCCTTTCGTATTAATAGGGTAAATAGATGCGCCGTATTGAATAATTGTAATGCGCCGTATCTTTCTAAATTCGTTGACCGGTTAATAAGTGTTAATAAGTCTGAGATACGGCGCTCAGAGTACTAGATCCGCCGTATTGTTGTTCCAGTAAACAAAATTTAAATAGGGAACGTACCTTGGCCTCCCAACGCATTTCCTTATGCATCAAATTAGGTAAAACGGTATACCATATGATAGATATAAATTCAAAGTAAGGATAATAGGCATATACGTTTTGTTAATGATTATAATCTCATTGTTTAGTGGATAATGATTTATTCCAAAGTTAGGAGCAAATATCGTTTTAAGTTCACAAAATTGAGATTATAAATTCAACCAGATAAATTACATAGATCCATTTCTGAAGAACACTTACGGAAATCACAACTTTCGTTGTGGAATTCTGTGTTTTTGCATTTAAGTAATTTATAAGAAAACAAGTCTATATCAGTGTTTAGCATACAATTTTCACTTTTTAGTAACTTGTTTCTCAGAAATTTTCTTTTCAGAAATGAACATGTAATGGCTAGATTAAAGCAAAGGAAATTTACTTTTATCGTCAAATATTCGGAAGAGGTTTAGGAGAGAACTCTTCTTAAGATTAGATGAACGACTGTAAAGGATACCCGGAATCGTATTTCAAGAATTTTAAGATGCTCAGTGTTACCAGTACTGAGTTTCCCTCCACTCTTGTCGTTTTATTTCACCCTTTCAGTCATCAAAGGTTTGATTACTCCAGCTAGCGTCTCTTGGTTAGGTTCAGGATGTAATCTTCCATAGTGATGCTTAAGCCATCATTTTTCCTGAAAGCAAACCAACTTGTGCACGAGAGTAGTGGAACGATCAAAGTGAATATCAAAAATCAACTATATTTATCAAATTAAATTTGTCGTATTAACAAAAGCTAATGCGCCGTATTTTCGTTACGTTTCAAAATACAAGATTTTTGATTCAGAAGATGCGCCACATCGATAAAAATCGATGCGTCGTATCTGTTTAATAATTCGAAAAATGTTTTTAATTTAAAATAGACAATACGCCGTATCTGCAAAAACAGATTCGTCGTATGGCGTTATCGTTTAGAAAAATTTCTTATTAAAAACAGAATACGCCGTATCTTGGGGAAAGATGCGTCGTACTCAAATTTATTAAACGCGTTGTATTTTATAAAAATTAAACGCAATACGCCGTATCTGTGAAAACAGATGCGCCGTATCGTTTGAATTAGCTCAGTACAACGATAGCAGAATACAAGAAAATAGAAAAAGAAAAAAAATCAAACAAAAAGAAACAAAAATTAAAGAAAATAAAAACACACAAAAACAGAAAATATGCAAATAATACAATGAATGCAATTTAACTAATATACAACGGGGTTAGCGGTTAGAATTTAAAACCTAATTAAAATACTAATCAAATTAACAGATAATAACAATTCACTCCCCGGCAGCGGCGCCAAAAACTTGGTGTGCGCGTGTATTGCTCTAATTTTTATATCCACGGTATGTCGTTGTGGTTTTAGCAGTATTCAAGTTTTAAATTTATATTTAGCCGACTTATCAATAACACACACTTTAACGAGCAGTGTACCCGGTCAGTATGAATATAATGGTAAGTAGAGTGTCGATCACTAAGAGTGGAACGTATTATCTAGTTATTCTAATCAGTATTTTAATATCTTAAGTTAGCTATACAACCTAATCTAACGCAAAGGGGGTTCAGCCTGAGAGACTGGCACGGTTTGGTTACGATTAAATAATAAACTAAACTAATGAGCACGAATCAGCGATTAGCACACACGTACACAGATAGATACTTGAGACAATAAGAAGACCTGTCCTGATAATTAAGTAGCTTGTCACTTGTTTTATTGCTAGTTTTATATGAAGTGTATAGTTCAATGCGACGCATCGAGAGTTAAACCTTTCTCGTTGGCTCTAATCTTATCGGTGAGTAAACCCTTAATGATTACTTATGTCTATCCCACTATCCTAGAATATTGAGCATTTGTGATGCCCACGTTTCGTATACGCTAAAATAGATAGGCGAGGAAGGGGCATGGCGACCCAAGCAATGCTCAGCTAGACACAGAGGTTATCAATGCACTAATAAAAGTCACCAAAGACATCAACATATAAACTTTAATTAATGGGAAAGCAATTTTAAGGGGTGCCCATGGTTTTCCGCAGTCACATGGAATCGGCCTATCAATCCTAATGAATTAAAGTGTACTAATACAATAAAACAAAACTACTTAATGAATTGAATACATGCAGGACCTTCTTACAGCTCTTGTATCTTCGTTTAGGGTGTGTCTTGTGCTGCTAACACGTCTGAATTCGGCTCTAGGGTTTCTTCGATCTTCGGTCTTTTTGTGTATTAGGCTCTCGAAATTCGTCTGGCCTTGGGGTATTTATAGTTTCTGTCTGAGGGCTAGATGCGGCGCATAGGATAAGTAGATGCGGCGCATTGACTTAACTTCGCGTGGGGTCCAAGATTAATATATTCAGGAATATTCGTACACCGCCAGAAGATGCGGCGTAACTCCATTTCTCTATGCGGCGCATGTCCTTTGCCGTCTTGGATTATATCTTGTGAAATCTTGATAGTGATGCGCCGTATGTACGAAGTATGTTGCGGCGCATCTGGAGCAGAATGATCTTAATCTTGTACATTTGAGTAGACTCTTAACTTCTTGCTTGTTTTGCTCCATAATTAGTCCAAAATCGCCAAGTTTCACATAATACTTGTTTTTACCTGAGAATTACAAAAGCAAACATCAACGTATCAATTCTCATATATAATATAATAAAACAAGTCAAATAAATAGGATAAATTATGGTAATAAAATGTACTTATTTGAGTTCATCAAGTACAAACCCTTACAAAACATTACAAAAATACAAAGAGATAAGAATTTTCAAAGATTGATCATTCCAATACTAGCAATTAAAAATTGAAATCTACCCACATCAAAACCTTTTGTGAGCAAATCTGCAATAGTATTGTCAGTATGGATTTTAACAATTTGAATTAATTTCTTTTCAAAAGAATCTCTTATAAAGTTATGTCTTATCTCAATATGTTTTGTTTTTGAATTAAAAACATGATTTTTAATAATAAACATTGTACTGGTATTATCAATGTAAATTTTGGTGTTCATAAAGTTGTACCCATAATCCAGCAATTGATTCTGAATCCAGAGCACTTGTCCACAGCAACTAGAAGCAGCCACATACTCAGCTTCAGTTGTTGAATTAGCCACCATAGTCTGTTTCATGCATTGCCATGAGATCAACCTATGTCCAAGAAATTGGCAACCTCCTGTAGTTGATTTTCTGTCCAAACTTGCTCAAGCATAATCACTCTCTGAGTATGCCACCAGATCAAAAGGTGAATCTTTAGGATACCAAAGGCCCAACCTAGGTTGACTCCTTAAATACCTAAAAATCCTCTTCACAACATTCAAGTGAGAAACATTAGGGGTCACTTGAAATCTGGTACAAGCACACACAGCAAACATAATGCCTGGCCTTGAAGCAGTTAGATACATCAATGAACCAATCATTGATCTGTATAAGTGCACATCAACTTCTTCCCCATCTTCATCCTTGATCGGAGGTTTGTTGGACTCCATGGTTGTCTTTGCTGGTTTCACATCAGAAAAGCCAAATTTCTTCAAAATATGAGCCACATACTTGTCTTGGCTGATGAATATCCCATCTGTCTTCGGCTTAACTTGAAGCCCCAGAAAGAAATTGAGTTCCCCCATAGAACTCATCTGAAATCTGCTATGCATGAGCTTCCCAAATTCCTCACATAACACCTTGTTTGTAGACCCAAAAATGATATCATCCACATATACTTGCACTAATAAGATATCCTTTCTGTCTTTCTTGATGAACAAAGTCTTGTCAATGGTTCCCCTTCTATAACCATTGGTTAACAAATACTTTGATAAGGTGTCATACCAAGCTCTAGGAGCTTTATGTAAACCATACAATGCTTTCTCCACCTTGTAAACCCTATCAGGATAATTAGGGTCTTCAAAACCAGGTGGTTGGGTGACATATACTTCCTCATCAATTGTCCCATATAAGAAAGCACTCTTACATCCATTTGATACACAGTGAAGTTCTTGTATGAAGCAAATGCCAATAATAGTCTGATAGCCTCTACCCTTGCTACAGGTGCAAATACTTCATTATAATCAATTCCCTATTCCTGAGTGTATCCTTGAGCCACCAATCTTGCTTTGTTTATGATCACTATTCCTCTTTCATCCCTCTTGCTTTTGAACACCCATTTAGTACTAATTTCCCTTTTTCCATAAGGCAAATCAACTAATGTCCAGACTTCTTGAAGCTTGAACTGAAACAACTCCTCTTGCATAGCTTCAACCCAACTTTTATCTTGTAAAGCTTTTTAGGCATTCTTGGGTTCCACTTGTGACAGAAAACAAGCAAACATATAATTCTGTAAATCCTTGTGGCTATTTCTCTGATAAAGAGATTGAGCAAATAACCCTTGATCAAACAAATCTCTGAAACCTCTTGTTTTACTTCTTGTTTGAATAGCAGAATGAACATCTCCAATAATTTGCTCCTTTGGATTATCCTTGTGTATTCTGGTGGTTGGAATAGGACTGATTGGAATTGCATTCTCCAAATTGTTTAAGTCAGCCTCTGCACCAAACCCATCCAAAGCCTCATCATCAGTTTCTTCATAGATGTTGACCAAACCAGGTATATTGGGATCATCTGGATAGTCATCATCAGCAAAAGATCTTCCATCTGTGTCAGCAGTAGAAAATCTTGGTGCAGTAGTAGAATCAAAAGGCTTAGCAGTAGTCTCTTTTGGCTTAGCAGCAGAATCAAAGTTACTACTGCTAGTCTTGTTCTGCACTTCATCAACAACTTGTGGTCCTTCAGTAACCACATTATCAGCCTTAGAAGGTTTATCCCCACCTTCTACATCTTTATGAACAACATCATCTTGTGAGCTCTTGCCTTCTTTCTCTTTGGCCTTGAAAGTTTGATCAAGCTTCCATTTCTCTATTAAGACAAACTCCTTTGCAGATTCATCCACCTTAGCTTTTGTACCTGCATTGGAATTATCTTGTGTACCTGCAGATGTGTTAGTTGTACCTGCAATCACTGGCTGATAATTCATACTTTTGGTTAATGAATCAATGTCAAACAGCTATTCAGGTCCACTCCCTGCAACATTAGGTACGGTTTCACTAAACCTAACATGCAGGTTTTCTTCTATATGCTTAGTTCTTTTATTGTATACCCTAAAAGCTTTACTATTGGTAGAGTATCCAACAAAGAAACCTTCATCTGCTTTCTCATCAAACTTGCCTAGGTTATCAATTGTATTTATGATAGTAACAGGACACCCAAATGGTTTTAAGAAATCTATCATAGGTTTCCTACCATGCAACAATTCAAGAGGGGTCTTGTTATGAGGCTTAACTACCTTACTCCTATTTTGCACAAAACAAGCAGTGTTAATTGCTTCAGCCCAAAAAGTAGTGGATAATTTTGACTCAGACAACATAGTCCTAGCAGCCTCAATTAATGTCATATTCCTCCTCTCAGCAACACCATTTTGTTGAGAAGTTCTAGCCACACTAAACTGTCTTAAAATTCCTTTTTCAACACAGAACTGATTCATCACATTATTCTTAAACTCAGTTCCATTGTCACATCTGATTACCTTAACTTTTTGATTAACTAGGTTTTCTACTCTTGTTATGAAAGCCTTAAGGATACCAGAAGTCTCATCCTTGGTTGCTAGAAAGAAAACCCATGTAAATCTACTATAGTCATCTGTGACAACTATGCAATACATTTTCTTATTCAAACTTTTCACATAAGTTGGCCCAAACAGATCCATATGTAACATATATAAGGGCTCAGAAATAGAGTTCACAACTTTGGACTTACAAGAAGCTCTGTGTTGCTTTCCCATCTGACAAGCAACACAGGTTTCAGGTTTTTCAAAAACTTTTGAAGGTAAACCTCTGACAAGGTTTCCCTTGACCAATTTATTTATAGTTTTGAAATTTAAATGGCCAAGCCTTCTATGCCAAAGTTAGGATTCATCATTGGTGGCCTTTTCAAATAGGCAAGTTAAATCTCTTTTGGGAATTATGTTCTTTATGTCCACACTGTATATATTTTCTGTTCTAGGGACTCTAAGTAGCACTGATTTATCATTAGGCCACTTATAATCAGGAGATAAGAAAAGACATTCAGTGTCTGTAAAAAGAACAAAATTCTTTTTGTCACACATTTGTGAGACACTAAAAAGATTGAACTTAAGCCCTTTTACAAAGTATACCTTTTCAAAATCCAATTTCCCTATTCTAATAGTACCTTTACCAACAATCTTTCCACCTTTAGGATCATTACCAAAAGCAACATAGCCACCATCAAAAGCTTCAAAATCTTCAAGGTTGCTTTGGTCTCCAGTCATATGTCCAGAGCATCCACTATCAAGAATGCATTTATCCTTTAGCTCATCTTGTAGACTGCCCTGCACATAAAGTAAGAGAGTTAGTTTCTCTTGGGGACCCAAGCCATCACTGACTTGGATCTGCCTTGTGCATCAACATAATCAAATTTCTTCAAGTCCATTGATACACTGCTATGTCTGAGAACATGATCTAAAACCTTGATTTTAGGTTTCCAGACCCAGCAAGCTGAGGCCTTAACAGCATAAAAGTGATTGCCCACAACAATGTCTGTAATTACTTTTGGCTCAGCAGTAAAAACTGCTTTTGCCTTAGTAGTAGAAACATCTGTTTTCATTCGATTAGGCCTTTTTGGTGCAGCAGTAGTAATTATCCTAGTAGCACCATTTCTCAGCAAAACTTCCCTAGGAACCATGTTTCTTTTAGGATGAGGGTGAGTCTTTTTAGCAAAATTCTTATGATTCACCCTAGTGTGTTGGTTCCATACAGGTTTTTGGTAGTAGTAACAATCTTCCTGAAGATGCTCAAAACTATCACAACTATAACAAGCCTTTTTGACCAATTCAAAATCACTACCTAACTTTTGTGAAATTAGGCTGTTCCAATTTCTTTGGATTCCTCTAGGCAAGTTATTAGTTTTCCTAGGATATTCTCTAGGTTCCTCATCAAATTCAGCCATTTTCCTAGAGATACTACTACCTAATACAGGTTTTATAAATTCAAAATGTTTAGCTTTAGAGTCAACTGGTTTAGAAATTTCTTCCTTTTTAGCCTTGGGTGTTGACTCAACCTGTTCATCTTCACTATCTGACACCCAATCTCCAATGATTAAGTTATCAGACAACTTCTTTTCTACCTTAGGTGCATAAGTTCTATCAGGTGTTTCATTATTTGATTCATTGGTTTCACCTACAGGTTTTGCATTTATCTCAGTAATGAAAGACAATTCCTTCCTAGGAGGTGCAAAGGCACTTTTGACTGGGGGAGCTACTTCATTGTACCCTAAGCCACTCCCTCTTCTCATTAATTGACTTTCAATTGACTTATTGACTAGGTCAGATGCAAATTTTTGTTTCTCTACCCTAACAACATGTTTCTCTTTCTCAGATAAGGCTATATCTTTAGCTTGTTCTGCTTCCTCTAGCCTTTTGTTTAGCACATTAATCTCACAATTTTTCTTAATAAGCTCACTTTCTAGAATATGAATTTTATCAGCATACTCTAGCTCATTTTGCTTAAGAAATTCAAGTCTATCTTCTACTGATTTTAGACCATATTTATACCCTAAGTTATCAAGTTTTAGTTTTTCAACTTCAACTCTTAAACTCTCATTCCTAGACTTGAGTTCCTCTACAGTATCTAAGCATGATTTAAATGAACAAGTAGACTCATTAGATACCTCAGTGTCTGAACCAGATGATGAAGAATCATAAGCCATCAAAGCAAAATTGTGTCCTTTCTGTCCTTCTTCAGCCATAAAAGCAGCATTTGGTCCTTCTTCAGCTTGATCACTCCAATCATACTCTCCCAAGCCATCACAAGAAACCAGAGCTGATGTAGTCTTGACCTCTTCAATAGGAACCTTCCTTACATTCTCTCTGTTCTTCTTGGGTGCTCTGAAATCCCTTGCAAAATGTCCCTTTCTCTGGCAGTTATAACACTCAACCTTGGACTTGTCAAACCCCACATTGGTTTGTCCTCTGTACTTGAGTTCCCTACCAGTCTTCTTCAGAAATCTCCTAGGCTTCATTGTAAGCATGGTCATCTGCCACTTCAAATCAATCTCCTCAAGATCATCAGGATCTATTTGTTCCAAGTCCTGATCAGTAACAGAAGTACTTGTGGTGAGATCAGCCAAAAAGGCACAAATAGCAGCATCACTGATGTTCTCACTATTTGTACTAGCAGCAGAACCAACAGCAGAAACTACATGCTCAGCAGCAGAATAGTTTTCTTGAGAGCTAATAGAACCCTTGTTGTTTGAGGACATAAATGCTAGGTTTTGTCCACTAGAAGATGAACTGGATGATCCCTTGACTTCAGATTCATACACCTTTAGATTATTGTACAAATCATCCAAAGTTATTGTATCAAAATCCTCCTTATTCCTCCAGACCACAGTATGCATGATCCATTCAGATGATAAGCTTCTGATAAACTTAAGATTGATGTCTTCTTGAGGCACTGGAACCTTCATGAGTGCCAACTGACTAACCAACTTTTGAAGTGTTATAGCTCGAAATCCCTTCTTTACCACTTGAAGGACTCGAACTCTATCTTTATCACACAAATATATGTATGTCGTTTAAGCACAAGAGATGGGACAAGTTGGGTGTATATAGATCATATGATTTAGAGAGAAAGAGATGAGATAACTTTTCTTACATTAAAGAACACACACATTACACACTTGCACCACCTCACAAATGAGGTATTGTGTGGTTTATATATTACAATGTATGATGCCCTAAAGGCTTTTGATGGGCTTGGTTGGGCTTTTAAGTGGATTGGACATTTACATAATATATGAGCTAGTATACTTAAACTACTAGATGCTTAGACTTGTCCAAGTCCACACGCCCTTTTTCTATTCTAGCATATAACACACGACACAATTACAAAGATGTTAATAACGGAATGACCATCACTTTAAATCAATGCTAACAATCTCCCCCTAAGGGATGGTCATTCGAATGATGCACCATGTGATTAGGTCTTTAGACTTCTGGTCTTGAACTTTGTGTGTCGTTGCAGAATAGACTTGATTCTTTGTTCCTTCATGCCTTGTGATCTTCAAACATAACCGTCTTTTGGTTGTTCTTTGCCTTGGTCAACATCTTCATGTATTCACATCATCTGTTCTTCCAATATAGATGTTGAGACATATGATGGTTGATGGACTTTCCTCAGTACCTGCATAAAACAGTTAGCAATAAGACTCTTGTACACCATGTGTCCTTTTTGGCGAACACAGGTGTAATATATGGAAAGTGTTCCTAAGAGATCTTTGATGAATCTCATGGCTCTAGACTTGATAATGTGCGTTTTGGTTTTAGTCATCGGAGGCATGGAGCAGAGTGCCACCTTTTCAATATCAACACATCTCGGAATGAGAGGCTGATAGATTATGCAGTGTTCTCCGGGAAAAATGAAACAAATATCTTTTAAGAGATATCTGAGTGGCTGGGAGGGGTTGTGCAGCGCGTCACTGGGTCAATGACGTCTTGTCTTCAATATCAGTATCATCTTTGTGATAGCCGATAGCAGATGTATTGACCCGATTTCTGCCGTAAGTTTTCATGGAGGGCTATTTCTTTTCACCCTTTCATTAAACTTTTCTTTTTCATTCTTCAACCCCTTCTTTCTCCTTTCTCATTTACTCCTTTTTTTCAATCTTACCTAAGGACTTCTAATTCTAAACTATTGGAATTGTCCTTGGGTAGATCCATCTGGCTCTGGCGGATCATTGGACATAACCTAGCCATAATCACCTTATTACTCCATGATTATCCTAGATTATTTGTCACTTGCCATAAAACCTTTTGAAAATCTCTCAAAGTGTTTATGAGAAAACATATTTTAGATAACACTTACAGAGAGTTTTGCATTTATGAAATACTCCCCCTTCACATGTGCTCATGCATTTTTAAGGTAAATTTGCACATGTTGGGTAGAGATCGCACATTTTGAAATGATCGATTTTCACTGAACATGACCTTCGCGAGACACGCTTACATCACTAGTTGGACTAGCTTGAAATTATTACTCGTCCCGGTCATATTCAATGATCATCTCTCGAATTGGTACATTCTACTCAGACAAGTCCTTTGTGAGACACGCTTACATCACTGGATAACCAGTTTGAAATTATTACCCGTCCAGGACAAGTCTTTTCGATAACAGACATTTAGTTTCGTCAATTCGAGGGTTAAAACTGAGTCTTGAGATTCAAACCAAAAACTTTTTGATCACATTTTAATCACATTTCTCCCCCTCAAAAATAGCATTTCGATGGTATTTTTGATACCGTTTGATTAAAATCATTGTTTTTTGGAAAGCTAATAGGGAGAAACGGATTTGCATGAACTTTTTGGAACAAAATTTCTTTTTGAAATACTCCCCCTCAAAACTTGCATCGGTTCCGACATTTTTAAACTTTGGAGCAAGTTGAGTAAAGATTTGAAAATCTTAAGCAAAATTTTTGAAAAGTTTTGAAAAACCTTTTGAGAAATTTTGACTAAAATTTTGCTTAAGATTAAGAAGTTTGAATAAACATTTCATGAAAACTTCTTTTCTTGTTAGGATTGTTGTAAAAAAACGTACAACAGGGTCCTTTCTTTGAAAAACGGGTTATGCACTGTTATGTGTGCATAAGCCATAACGTTGAAGCCCAGGTTGTAAGCTGAAATACTTACAAGCCATTGAGATTTTTAGGATAAGTGCTCGAAAGTTTTTGATTAAGCACTTTCCTTTCTTTAAAGCACGGGTCATGAACTGATGTGTTCAGAAGCCATTAAATTAAGCTCGGGTCCGAAACTGAATTATTCCGAAGCCATTGTGAGATCAGATTAGACAACAACCTTTGGAAGCCATTTAAGCACCGCGCCAACGGGTTTCGCATATTTTGAAATCCATTTGTAAGTTGTGTCAATCTGATTCAAAGAAGTTGAATTCCAACGAGGACGGAAAATGGGTGTTTCATTTTGAAATAACACTCGTGGAATCAACGGTGATTTAAAACTCTTTTTCTTTTGAGAATTGTTTGAGAAACTCGTTGTCTCTTTTGGAGTTTTAAAACTTGAAGCAGAGTCATTCTTGTGTTGTAGCGAAAGCATTTCAGAGTTTGAATAATTCAGAGGTTTTGAACGACTTTGCTTTGGTTTCCACACTTGCTTTACCGTTGTAAATCGAGATTGTGGAGTTTGAAAACTTGTATTCTCTTCATTAGAAGTATTTGACCTTGAAAGCTTTTGAGGAGTAAGTGGTTCAGAAAAATTTGATTTCTTCGAAAACTTGCTTCCTTTTTGCAACGAATAGGTTGTAAACTGGGAAACGTTTATCGAAACTGGTTTTGAAGATTCACCCGTGTAAATTTCTTCGAGACACTCACTTCTTGTGGAAACGCGTTTGAAACAGGAGATTTGCCTTTTGATCGATTGAGAACATCAAACTTTGCTTTTAAGGCATTGTATGACATTCGCAAATCATTGTATTCTTTTTGAAGAGAAAGATGATCTTGAGATGCCAATTTAGATTCTAAAGAGGCAATTTGTTTCAAAAATTGATCTTTTTCAGCTTTTGAATCATCTGTTTTACGAGCCAATTTCCGTTCGAAAACAATATTTTCTTTTTCAAGTCTTTCAAAATAAGTTTCGAATTTGTTTGTTTTGTTGAAAAGATCAGTTTTGACATCCTCAAGATCATTTGTTCGTTGAGCTAAGAGCGTTTCAAGCTCAATCACTTTTGTTTGAAGCACATGATTTGCATTTTCCGTTTCCATTTCAAAATCAGGAGTATTATAATCAAACAGGGGATTTGGAAAGGAAACTTTTGTGATTTGAGACTCATCCTTTTTCATCTTCATCGATTCAATCTTTTTCAAACCTTTTCAAACCTTTTATCAGCGAATTCAGACAACTGAGACTTCAGAACTTCAGTGTCTTTTTGTTTCGTGACTGATTTTTGAGTCGGAACTCGTGAACGTTTGATTGAATCAAACATGTTTTTGTAAGTCTGTTTCAAATGCTCATTTTCTTTTTGTAATGATGCCACAGCATGTTCCAATTCAATATTTTTTGTATCAAGTTCGTCCAAATCAAACTTGATTTTGGCATCATCACAATTTTCTTCAAAAATCTTTTCCTTTTCTTTAAGCATTGTTGTCAAAGAGTTTTTAGAATAAGCTTTTTGCTCCTGCAATCTGAGTTGGAAAGAAAGACTTTGTGCTTGGAGTTTTGTTAAATCTTTCTCAAACTGAGCAGTTCTTTTTGACAATTCTTCTTTGACGTCAGTTGCTTCTTTTGAAAGTTCAGTGATTTTCTTTTTGAGACAGAGATTTTCAGATTTCAACGAAGATGTTTGTTCAAAATCCACATTCTCATACTCATGGCTGACAGATACTGACTTGAATGACTCTATTTGATTTGTGAAAAATTCTTGTTGAATATCAAGTGTTAAGCATTTTTCATCAAATTCGTCTTCTAGAGAATGGATGTACTTTAAATCTTCTCTCATTTCAGTGACAAGATATCTTTCAAAGTATTCAAAACTGAAGTTGATATTTTTCACACGAGGTTCAATCTCTTCTTTGAAAATCTTATTAACTTCCCTTCTAAAGTACATGTCTGTTGCAAGAAGATTATTGTAATCACTATGGGTGTATTGTTGTTTAGACCGAATGACCTCTAACGTAAGCTCAATGTGATGTTTAAGAGTACAAAACTGTTTTCTTGCTTTATTTTGCCATAAATTAGCATCATAAGTAGCAAGTTGAGCTTCTTTGAAAAATCTTTTCACATTAGTGTCTTTTCTTTTTAAAGGTTCTTTTGGTATTTCTGTCAATTGTGTACAAGCATACACAAAGCCTTGGTACGAGAATGGGCTTTTTCTTTGTTTGACTTTTATGCGTTTTTCTCTTTCAGATTTGTCTTCATCTTCTGAAATGAACATGACATCAGTCGACAAAAATTTGTTTTCCACATGACCTGTATTTTCAAAACCAAGTCCGGATTTTCCTTGATGAACTTTCTCATCTTTTGGAAGCATCATTTGAAGAGTTTGAGCACTTTTTCCTGTTTTTCGAAGTTTTGCTTCAAGATTGTTTGCTCGTTTCGAAAACTCTTGATTTTCATTCTCAAGTTTTGTATTAACAATCTTAAAATTTGAAGTGGCATGCTGAAGCACCGAATTTTCATTTTTTAAATCAGAGACTTCTTTTAAAAGTGCTTGAACCTTGCTGTTGTTGAGTACCATTTGTTCATCCAGTTTTTGAATGGAACGTTTTTCACGATAAAGAGCATCTCTATTCGCAACTTCAAGTTCTTCGTTTCGTTTTAAAATTGGTGTAAGAATATCTCCCCTTATTTCAAATTTCCGAGCTTGAGATTTAAGGTTTGAGATTTGAATGTCTTTGTTTTGTGTTATTTTTTCAAAATCTTTTTCCATTTCTTTAAAAACCTCAAGCTCTTTGGACAATAAGACATTCGCTTGCTTAGCTTTGCGATTGTCCTCTTTGCACTTTTCAAGTTCATGTTTGAAATTATCGATTAAAGAAGCAAATAAGGCATGATCTTGATCATGAGAAGATCCATCCTGGGCAGGCTCACCTCCATTAGGATCCATATCTGGGGTTGTAGGAGTGATATTACTATCAACCCGTTCCACCACATATGTGTCACTTATGGACTCAGGATGCGCAGGATGTGTCTTGTCATGAGCAAACACATTATCGAACAAAACAACATTATCGTGTGAATGTTGTACCGTTGCCGATATTGCCGTGTCAGATGAAGGTCTGATATGGTCAGCCTCAATATCCCAAACAGCTTCATTCCTGTGTGTACCATCAGCATCCGAATCGTACCTTGGACTACTGTTGTCAACCTGCTGTTCTGATGATGTGTCACTTCCCGTTAAAACCAAGCTATCATCAGATGTTGTACCCTCATCGACCGTCTCTTCATCTTTGTTTGTCTCTTTCTCATTCACCACTGTTTCCTTTAATAGCATTTCTCTTTCAATTTTCTCCCTTTCCCGTTTCTGCTTTTCAATCTCATTAAGCTCAACTTCTTCTTCAGCAAGTATCTTTTCGAGTTCACTCATGTTCTCGATACATTGGGTTTGGAAGGTTTTGAAGTCTAGCCAAAATCTTTGGTAAAACGCACTGAGAAACTCTGACTGACTCAATATCCAAGGTTGCAGTATAATCTGAAGTTGAGGTTTGATCACTTCAAGGGCTTCCTTGCAGTTGTACGTATAAAGTTCTTCTTCATTCAGTATCTTCTCATATTGATTCAGGCTTTGTTTGAGTTGATCTTGGAAATGATGAAATTGGAATCTTATGTATTATTCAAATGCCTAAGCGAACCTTGAATCATACCCAGTTGAATTGATGACTTTTTCAATCTGAGTCTTGAACTCTTTAAACGCTTTCCTTGATTCTCTCTCTTTCATTTTTTTTTATATAAAACCTTACAATTGTTATAGTGTATTTAAGATTGCGTTAGAGAATTTTTTTAATTTCGAAAAATGACAGTCTGAAGCCAATTGTGATAAGGGACCAAAAATGTCAAAACAGCAAACTTAGCCTTGTCCGAGATCTGAATTGCGATAAGCTAGTTTTGCCCGATAACCATTTGCGATAAATATCTCTGACGTGAATTGCGATAAACACCAGACAAGCAATTGCGATAAAATCCTTGAATTGCGATAGAATCCAAGATTTGATTTGCGATAAAAATCAACTTGTGAATTGCGATAGAAAGCTGGTTTGCGACAAATGGCAATTGCGATAGAAATGCAAAAACACAATTTCGATAAAACCCCTATCGCAAACTTATACAAGTTTGTGATAATTTTTGTGAATTGCGATAAGCAGCTGTCCTCTGAATTGCGACAGAAGGCAGTTCACCAACTTCTTGTCCTTTTGTCACTTGCCCACTGTGAAAGCTTACCAACTCTTGTAAGACTTACCAACTTTCACCAACTTTTACCAACTCAAATCAATTATTTTTGGACAATAATTATACGCAAAAAATGAAGAACAATGAATATCCAAAAACAAATATATCTTGTGTCGATCTAGACACTTAGAACACCACAAGAATCCAACCTTTAAACACAAGATTCGAGTAAATAGCACTTACAGCTTCACAAACCAAGTCGATAAACACAACCTTACCCTTGATTTTGCGTACTAAGTCGAAGAAAAAACACAAACTGTCACGTTTTTAGAGATCAAAAAAACGCAACAGTGGGTTTTTTATGAGCACAAATTGAACACAATATAACTCCTACCTCGATGTATGGCGTATTGATACCACTTGTTATAGCTCGAAATCCCTTCTTTACCACTTGAAGGACTCGAACTTTATCTTTATCACACAAATATATGTATGTCGTTTAAGCACAAGAGATGGGACAAGTTGGGTGTATATGGATCGTATGATTTAGAGAAAAAGAGATGAGATAACTTTTCTTACATTAAAGAACACACACATTACACACTTGCACCACCTCACAAATGAGGTATTGTGTGGTTTATATATTACAAGGTATGATGCCCTAAAGGCTTTTGATGGGCTTGGTTGGGCTTTTAAGTGGATTGGACTTTTACACAATATATGAGCTAGTATACTTAAACTACTAGATGCTTAGACTTGTCCAAGTCCACACGCCCTTTTTCTATTCTAGCATATAACACACAACACAATTACAAAGACGTTAATAACAAAATGACCATCACTTTAAATCAATGCTAACATGAAGTCTATCATAAGTGGCATCAATGTTTTCAGAACTTGAAGCCACAAAGGTCTCAAATTGATGCTTCAATAAGTTCTTCCTTGACTTCTTTGTAGCTGCATTCCCACCAAATCTAAGTTCAATGGCTTCCATCAAGGACTTAGCATTCTGAATGTTACTAAAACTCAATTGATATTCATTCAGTATCCCCATCAAAAGAATATTGTAAGTCTTTATCTCCAATCTCCTTTGAGCCTTCTCCTCATTAGTTTTAATGGGTAAAAGAGTCCCATCAGCAGCCTTAGCAGGTAAAGTGTCCCCATTCTGAATGACTTCCCACATGGAGTAGTCAAGCATCTTTATGTTCTGCTGAATCCTCATCTTCCAGAGCTAATACTCACCAGGTTTGAGCATGGGTACCTTAGATGCAGTCACCATATGAGTAGTTTCAGATTCCATTGCTTCAGTTGATGATGAACAGATCTTATATAACAAAAATTCTTCTCGATATCAGCTTCTAGATCACAAGCTCATATACCACTTGTTGATCCCAGTTGAGCTGTTGATCTTGTTAATTATCTTAGATATAGATCTAAAACAATAGGTATAGAAACTGTTCTTGAAGGATTATTAAGTACTATGCGGAATCTAATACTTAATCTTAAGAAGAATTATTAATGAACAAAAACGAATTCTCAACAAACACTTCAATATATTAATACGGTTACTCAAAAGTAATAGGGTTACAAAACCTTGAAGTGATTCGAATATGCCTACAATGCGTACTAATCCCTAACCCTAGATCCTCCTTTTATAGACTAAGGAATCCTAGTCGGTTTACAATAGCTTTCTATACAAGAATAATCTTTTCGTATCTATTCTATAATTATCCAAACATACTATACATAGTTATCTAACAAGCAACAGAATACTAACTCTAGCAGTAGAATCTTCGACGCCTAGCAGTAGTATCCACTTAGCTTATTTTCTTGATCTCTTCGAATAATCCAGCAGTAGTATGATTAAGCCCAGCAGTAGAATCATACTTAGTGTATTTTCCATTTAGCACAATAAGAAGTAGTATCCATTCTGAGCAGCAGCATCTCAAAACCCAACATCCAAGCAGACCAAAGGGACAAGCGTTGCATGCTCAATGGTTGAAGCAACTTAGTGCGTGTGAGAGTGAATTAGCTGAAGTGGCCACGCGCTTTTTTTGATTTAATTTAGGCGAGTGTGAGACAAACGCAGCAATAAATATATATATATATATTTATATATATATATATATATATATATATATATATATATATATATATATATATATATATATATATATATATATATATATGATATATATATTTTTATATTATATATAAACAGGAGGCATTACACGTAGATAATGCCACCTCAATGCCATGTAATTGTGATTTAAAGCCATGTCATCACATTAGTGCCATGTAAGCAAGAATTTGACCAACTAAAATTCGGTGCTAATTAAAAAATGTGGCTTTTATAAGAATCGAACCTGCGTCTGACAATCCAGAAACAAACCTTCAACCACTCGAGCAAGCCATAAGTTTTGATAGACAAATTCAAAACAAAGATCTTATTTCTTAATCACACCACATTCTTTAGATCATTTGACTGAATAAAACAGCGGTTTTACGAAATTAAAACAATTCAATATAAACATAAACCCTAGAATATTATCCCAAAACAAACCTACTAGATCATTCACAAAAGCCTAAATGGTGTTCTAGATCGTTCACAAAAAACACAGGAAAAAAAGGCGATCCAAAAACAAAGCTACTACAACATTTCTGAAATCGGTATGTTTTTCTTTTTAATTCTTATAATCGTTTAAAACACGATTTATGTTTTTTCTCTTATTTGTTTTTCCAGGACTTCATCATCTGTATCCGTTATGAAGAAATCATCCATCATGATTATTTTGTAAAGGTATTTAAATCATTGATTAAATACATTGATGTGCGTGAAATACGTATGAAAATTATTTATATAAGTATAGTATAGTATATTATTCAGATTGAGTATTTAGGTTCAGTGTATATATATGCCTATAGTGTTGTGATGTTTGTTATTATTTGGGCGGTTCTTGATAACTTACAAGTCATTATGAGCACCTTTTAAACAATTAGTTGTAGCAGGATATAGAAAACTTTAGACCATGGTACGAATTAAGATTGTCAGAATATGTATTTCAAAAGTGATTATTATGAAGCCAAGAATAAGGATTGAATCATTGGATGGTTAATGTTGGGGGCAATAGCCAATAGGTATGTAATTTTACATTTGTATCGATAATCAGTTTTCAGTTTTTACCTACTTCTAGAAGCTAATTGCTTGGACAGTAAATAATCAGTAAACAAGTATTATAATTACATCTACACAAACGCTCGAAACTATTTACCTACTTCAGTGTATGTTTGAAATCTATAAAGTTGAAAGGAGTAGCTCATATAGCTCGTGAAACAGGGTGGCGTCGATGAAGGTGAAGAACCAAGAGCTGCAGCCATCAGGGAACTGAGAGAAGAAACAGGCGTTACTACATCAGCATAAATTCTTATGGAGGTTTGTATCTTAAAATATCTTTCATTGCATTCTTCTTCATATCTAATAAGATGAAATAACTTGATATACTATTTTGTAGAGTCTCGAGCGATGCCAACATAAAGATGTTTCACTCAGATCACTGCTCTACAGGACACTGAGTTTCCGGAACATTACTTTAACTTCGCAACATTCAACGAGTTAGGAGCGCTACTTCATACTAATGTTTTGTTAATATTTCTCACTATATGATATTCACTTTACAAATTACATAGGGTGTGTTCAGAAAGTTGGACAGGTTTAGAGATATGGCGACCCAACTACGAATAGGGTCTTGGTGCGGAATATTGAAATCCAAAACCTCAAGTAAGTAATTTTGTTTACCCAACTAATACTAACCTTTGTATATGATATATTCTAATATGCGTATTCTCTGACAGTGGTAATACAATACTGTTCACACTATGGAACCAAATGGCGGACGACTTTGAGGAGGATAGGTATGCCGCACTGCCGCTACCACCAGTCATCCTTGCTGTGAGTTCATGCTTCGTGAAGACAAACTCAGGTAAGTGTTTACCATAAATCTCTACCAGTAAATATATGCAGTTATTGTGGCAATTAAGTTTTCCTAAACACTGTACCGCAGCTGGAAGGCTGCAACTATCGGCTACTCCTGCGACATCCTACTACTTCAATCCACGCGTCCTAGAAACGGCGCATATGCTCACTGTGTAAGAACAACCGCTGTCAATACAGATTTTACAATCACTAACACAAAATGTTCACACCTTACTGTCTCTACATTTGCAGCTACGAACAGTTCCTAGGGCCCGAGGAGCCTATTCAGGTTGATACGCACAGGCGCGGAACTTTGGAAGAAGAGATGAGGAGAAACAGGATTCCACTAAACATGCTTATAGGCGTCGATCCAACGGGTCGAATGGTACGTCTGTTCGTTTGTGGAAACCCTTGACTACACTCACATGTGTATATAACAATTTGAAAATTTTCTAGGGTGAGCGTTTTACAACCAATGCTTTGATACGAAGAATAGATGAACAAACGGCGTGGTATTTTAACAAATGAAAAAAATGCGGCAACAAGTTGGCGGAAGGTTTCCCGCATTGGCATTGCCAAGAAATAGGCGCGGACATAGTTCCTGATCACAGGTATTGCAACAAATTGTAACTCGGCCTCAATTACATACGATATACTTCCTAATATGACTCTTCATGAATCTAACCCACAACTATATCTACCCAATTTCCAGTTACTGCTTCAAAGCACTAATTACGGCTGACACTGCCAGCATAACCCTGACATGCTTCAGCCCAGAAAGTCACTCAATGGTGAAAAGCTGCGAAGAACTCCTGTTAATTATTCTTCCAACTTTTAAATTACTACCGTATGTTGTTTAGTATAATATCATAAGATTGGAAAGGACTTATGTTGGTTGATTTTTGATAGGTGTACATGGAAACAGATTGTCCAGATAGAGGAAATGGTGGGCGATTAAGCGAGTTTCTTGCCACTCATGAAGAAATTAATCCAACAGGAATACTTAGTGTTGTTGGAAATCTTACCCCTTGGTCTGATCACAATTAGAGTACCAGTTTCAGGTCTATATATTATAAACTTTAAACATTTTTTGTTGTTTACTTATGAACTGCTTTTTGATATATAGATGGCAAAACAAACAATGGGTTTCTCTTCACAAGGGATCAATTGTCGTGCAGATCAAAAGCTTTATCACCTTCAGGTTGTTTCATCCGATTATAGTCTTGATTACTGCTATTTCATTTATCAAATGCTTTTTAATGATGGAGATTCTTAATATTCAACCATAGTTATCACTACCTATTACTCCGTATAATTTTATTGATAATAACTATTTGATGGTTGTATAGTTTATTTAAGATCAAGTTTCTTACATTTAGAACTTGGATTTATATGAAAATACTCAAAATAGTGCTACCAATTTAGCAACTTGCCAAATTGGTGAATCAGTGTGTCTCCTCACGTATATGTAGTGTCTCACCGGATCTCAAGTCTATATGTATATCAATAATGCCTCCTTTTTTTTATTTTGTTTTCTGTCAGTCAGCCGAATTTGTATTGATAGATGTGTACATATAAGGGCTTGATGATGACTTGCATTATATTCCATAAAATTTTGACTTGTCTATATGACTTGTGTTTCCTAGCTGCCATTTGATTCTTGGGGAAATTTATGAAGCACTCTGTTGTTACAAAAAGTGCTTGGACTCTGCAATCGTTTGCTTTGATAGAAGGCTTACTATTGAGGCATCGGATGGCCTACAAAATGCTGAGGTATTCTATACTTCATACCATTGAGATTTGTGTATGTTTGGTTGTGTATTGGTGTTTAAATTGATGAATGGTGCTAATCTACTATACAAGTCTCTGTTTGTATATATGTTGACAGACGTAACTTTCTGTTATATCTGCTTCTGAGTTTTAATCGTTTGATTGGCAGAAAGTAATTAATTTGATCAACCAGTCTGCTGAACTTCTGTAATTGAAATCTTTCGAGTCAGCAACTCATGCTTTGGAGATTATTACAGAGGCCTTGTGAATAAGCTGCTATTCAGAGAAACTACTTGAATTGAAAAGGGGAGGCTCCTGAAACCATGTAATAATCACACATACACATATATACTTGCATACATAAATGCATGTATGAAGCTTGTCATTTGACTGTATATTTCGTTCCCTGTTGCAGGACCAAAGGACCATCTCCTTTCTCAGCTGCTATTGTGCGTGAGCTTCTTCGCCTCAAGGTACAGAACGTGTTTTTTTAATCAGTTTACTATTGTTATTGTTATAATCATATGTCTCAAACCTACTTTTAATCAGTTACCGTGATGCAGCTGCACACAATCTGACTACCATATAAGTACTGAATACTTGTGTTGGAGATGTACTGCTCAAGCGAATGGTTTTTAAATATAATCGCACAAAATCAAACGATTTCCATTCATGATTCAAAATTCAAACTAATTACTCTAATCTTCTATACTTATTAAAAAAATCAAAAACACACAGTAATGTGAAATATGTAACGATCAAGTTTAAAATCATTATAGGTTATCTCAGGTGATTCGATGATAAAAATTGATGAAATTTGATTGATGATAATATGTTTTGCTTCAAATTTGATTGATGATAATATGTTTTGCTTCAAATGCTGAGGTATCTCAACACTAACATATTCATCCCAAACAAACTTGTTTCATGATCCAGGAAATTTATATTCAATTGACTTGTACTAACGTTTGTTGGGTTGTCTACCCTATAATAATATTGGGCACAATCTTCTATGGCATCCCATGCTTCTCAGCACTTAATTCCCTAAAGTCCCCATTGGCAAAATCCTCAATGCGCATTGGTCATATTGGCCAACACGATAGTAAAAGGTTCGGGTTAGGGATGCTAAAGCGAAACTATGATGAGGGAATTTTCGGAGTAAATTTCTAAAACGAGTCCATGCATCATATATGGGTTCATCTCGATATTGTTTGAAATTCGAGATGTCAATAGGGTAGAATGGCCTTTGTGTTGGTGGTATGGTGGATTCGCGTACTCCATAATGGTGAACGGAAGAGTCAATGGAAATTTCTTTTACGAACAAAGACACAAAGAAAAGATAGACTAAAGAAAATCCTAAAAAAGAAAATAAAATCTCACTAGAAAGGAATCTAGCGAGTAGACCTAATAAAATAAAAATTCAAACCTAAACAATAATATTCCCCGGCAGCGGCGCCAAAAACTTGATTGCGTGGTTTTGTAACCTTACAACAGGTTTTACCTCTCGAGGGATCTTAAGAGGCTTACAACCCCACCAGGCAGTGTACCTGACCGATGTAGTATAGTGTAGTGGTAAGTACGGGGGATTGATCGTTCTCCACAGGGAATAGTGTTCGTTAGGTATGAAAGGCTACTCTAATTAGGTCTAAGGGTTGAGGAAGATTCTTTTTATGTTTTTATAGTTTTATGAAAGCAAGTAAAATCTCGGGTTTGAAGGAGTGGGCGGAATTAGTTGCTAGTCAACTAACCCAAATGACTACGAATGCAAATAAAATAAAATAACAAAAATGAAAAGTGGTGAGAAACTTATGTGTAGAGAAATGTGTTTACTTAGATTTCCTTACTCCCTAACTATCTTTTACCGGTTAATTAGTGTGTATTAGTTGCGTGGATGACGGGTGTATTCCTTAATACCATTCGTGGGGTGGCGTACTTACTTCCCCAACTCTACAAGCTCCTACTTCACTCCTATGTCGAGCCGGCTAGGAAGCTCCTAACATGGGATCACTAGAATTCGCTTGTGCATTAAATACAACCATAAAAACCTTTAGTACGCGTTTGGTTCATGTTTCTTAAGACGTTCAAGCAAGTTACCGAATAGGAAGTTAGCCAGTTTTCTTAAGCCTAACATAGATAAACAATCATCCAATACAACTAACAACACACTAACAACCAATAATCAATAGCTAGGTTTCATTAGATCTAAGCAAACACAAGATAAAATTAGCCTAACATGTTAAACAAAAGACAAGCATAAGATAGAATCAAACAACACATAGACATATTGAATGATTAATTGATAACTTATCTTTCAATGAAACATGGAAGATCTCAAGGCAAAAAGCCCTGAAAAAGTAGCTAAAATCGTCTTAGGGTTTTATCCCAAAATTCCACACACTAAGCTCTCTCTTTATGACAAAAAATTAGAAAACTATATATAGATTTTTGGATCTGACGGCGTCACCTTATGCATTGTGACGCCGTCACCTCGCCGCTTTTAGGGTTCCCGGGTGACCTTCTTGACGCCGTCCCTCTTTAGCTCTTCAAAAATCCATTCTGGCCTATCAAGGCTTGACGCCGTCGGATCATGAACGTGACGCCGTCCCCTTATGATTTAAGCCGTGACGCCCTTGATTTAGTTAAAGCGTGACGCCGTCAGAATTCTCATGCTAACTCACTGGCCCGTCATGAGTAAATTTCACATCCAACTTTTCTTGCCAAGGCATGACGCCGTCCCATGTTAATTGTGACGCCGTCAAGAGTAACTTTCAGCCGATTCTTGAGACTTTGCCGTTTTCTTCACTTTAATGCTCCAAAAACGTCCAAAATGCCTCCTTTTCCAGATTTCTCCTCAAAAGTACCTAAAATGACAAAAGGAACGATTTAGGGCAATATTTGATCAAATAAATACGATTTCGGGCTTAAATGACCCCTTAAAAGCGGTACACTTTTCGCCTCATCAAATACCCTTACACTTGAGATTTGCTTGTCCTCAAGCAAATGCGCTTTTATTCTAATCAAAATACAAGTTAGGGGGTCATTTAATGCTAATATAAAAGTAATTACAACAAATAATCGTTCCACTTCAATCATAATAAGCACGGAGATTATGAACTAGCACCTCACAAGTAGTGTTTAGATACTCACATCTCTCAAGTGTCATCAAAATAAATCTCATAAATGAAAACGGATAATATCTCTCACTACCTGTCATAGCAAATATATTACCATAGGCTTGGGAAAGGATCGAAAACCTCCTCCACTAGGCGTAAGCACCTAAGATAAACTATCAAAGAGGGCTTTTAAATGGGTTATAACGTTAGGTGTAGGGAAAAGGAAAACACGGTTTTGTTGGATAAAGGATATTTTACTGGTGGCGAGTTAAAAATCTTGATCAATTACATGTACTATACAATGTTGCTAAGCCAAGACTAGACTCGATCTTAAGCTAATGATAAAATAACAAAAACATAAAATAAACATAAAATAAAACGGGATGGTAGTCCGTATGTTTTTTCTATTTTTCTTTTTCTCATTTTTTTTTTTTTTTGTATTTTTCTTGATTTTTTTTTTTTTTTTTTTTTTTTTTTTTTTTTTTTTTTTTTTTGCATACACTCTTGCCCTACCATCCAAAATAATACATCATAGGGGCATTGCATTCCCCTTACACTTGAATTTTTACATAACTTTACAAATACTAATCTAATGACTCGAATTAAGATAATTGAAACACTTGGAGTACTTTTAAAATATTTAGCACATATGGGGGTAATAAATGATGTTTTTCCCCGTTACTCCATTACACTAGTACTTTACCCATGAGTCCCAATCGTCCCAAAAACAATATGTACAAGGATATGACTCAACTTAGCAACCATGTAATCAACTAGATAATTAACTTGGGTTTAAACAAATGTTGTAACAATAATGCACTAAAGATGAGTGCATACAAGGTAGGCTAAGGCGATTTGGGTGTACATTTTAGTGGGGTGTAAACAAATTCTTCCTTTAAGTAAAATGCTTAAAGGTCGAAACGAAAAGATAGGCTCTGAGGGGTGTACTAGGGGTATCGTGTACTAAAAATGAGTACAACGCAAAGGGTGTGGGATAATTACTTGACCAATGTAGCCAACGTAATTATAACAAAAACACAGGTGTAAAACAATGGGTTAATCCTAATGCCTCTTATCATGTAGTAAATCTAACTACACGAATGTAGTCTCACTTGTGGCCTCGGAATGGTCCTAACGCAAGTTCTAGAATCTAAGTGCTACCGGTACACACATCATAGCATAAATGCTTTTCCTACCAATTCTAGGGGCGAACCTCACATATTTGGGGGTGGAAAATTTTTTAGTGGTACGGTTTTTGTGCTAGTCATATAACTCCTATCCGTGAGACGCTCATTAGAACTAAAGTTTCACTCCTATATGTTGTAAAAAATTTTAAATTTGGCACTAAAATTACCTTAACAAGTATTTCTCTCAGTTTTATTACACATCTACCATCAAACAAACAAAAATCAAGCGCAATTGTATTCTCTAAAATCGTACTTTTACCCTCCCCTTACACTTAAGATGAACATTGTCCCTAATGTTCAAATAACAAGATGTAAAAGTAACTAAGGTAAAAGAATGAAATCAAATACTCCCCTGATTCGCTCGGTGGATAATGAAATTACACGGTTAAATCTTCCTCCAAAGAGAATGTTGAAGCTCCATGACTAATGCATCGCCATAAGCTTGATTCCATAAACATTTCCTTGTCCAAAATAACCTGTTAACCTGAGAAAACAAACACGAAAACCTGCATAACATCGGCGGGATAAAATCTATATATAAGGATATAATGCTTGTGGACTGATAATTTTGCAGATTCCTGGAGATTATAAGTTGGAGATTTAATAAAAACTTTTTATGAAAACAAAACTTTCAAAAATTTCTGGAAATTAAATCTGACGCCGTCAGGTTATAACCCCTGACGCCGTCAGAAATGACCTGACAAAAATTTTCATTTTAAGTTTCCGGAAAATTTCTGGAAAAAACCTTTACCTTACTTCCTGGAAATCCTGCAAAACATCACTATGACTCGATACAAGCATTTGACTCAAACAAATACTAATATGTATGCTAATTTATTATTATTACGTTTCATGTTCATTTGTGTTCTAATAAACCGATTTAGATTTCCCTTACACTTATCTTTTGCAAAATACCTTTATATGTAGTTAAGACGAAGTTAAAAACAAAATAAAGCATTTTCACAATTTAGTTTTGAACATGAATCAATAAGAATAAAAATTAAACATACATACGGAAACAAATAAAATCAAACAAACAAATAAATAAACACACAAAGCAAATAAAACAAATAAAGCTTGGGTTGCCTCCCAAGAAGCGCTTGTTTTTGTTCGAGTCATGAGCCTGACTCTACCCTTATTTAATGGATAAAGGAGAGGTTTTTCCTACACTTAGGATTAAGTGCGGGTGATAGTAGCGATACACACCAGCTCGGTAGGAGTATGCCACGTGAGGAAAGAGTGGTGGATGAATTATATGCTCAAAGGGGTGTGCTCCTTTCATCATAACCTTTCCTAGTTCACTTTGGTCAATGGGTGATTTTGAGTTTCCTCCTAAAAAGGGATCATCTTCTATCAACTTCGAGAGACTCCTAGTTGGGAATCCATCTTGACCTAATAAACCCGGTTTAAACCCATAATGTTTCTTGTGATCAATTATGAATGGGTGATGTAAGTATGAAAGGTTATGGTTCACTCCTATGTCAGCTTCCTCTCTACAAGGCTTAGAGTCTACTAACTTCAACATAAAACTGCCCGGACTATATGGTTTGATGGGTGGATCGGGACCTAATCCAATTCCTAAGTTCACATCTAAGGATGGAAGATTAGGTGACAGTTTTGGTTGACGCTCCGGTTCATCAAAACTAGGAAATCCCCTAGAACTAAGAGTAAGGTTGTGATCACTATAAGCATTCAAACCTATATCCTCTAGTTGTGTTTGGTTCAAAGGTTCTACCTCTATTGGGGTTCCTATAACCTCTTCTACTTCTTCCGGGTAAGTCACGGGCGGTGTGTGTGCCTCAAATGATGGTAGGACTTGTGGGGCACTTGGTGGGCTTATGTTACTTACCTCATCATTCCTTATGTCAAGCTCACCTATATCCTCATCATGCGTTTTAGTAGGATCTAACCCTAACATTTTCCCAAGTATCTCAAGTGCTTCTCTAGGCATCTCAACTTCTATGTCCGAATCATACGGATCATCCTCAATATTCTGACTGCTATATTCAAATTGCCTAACAGATTCATCATGTGTTTCTTGAGATTCAACGTCATCAATCATAAAACCTAGGTCTTTTTGATTAATGTGATCATGTTCGGCTAAATCCTCCATCACATCAAGGTCACCTATGTGTTTGTTTTGTACTATGGCATTACATGACATCCACTTAGGTATCTCAACACTAACATATTCATCCCCAAACAAACTTGTTTCATGATCCAGGAAATTTATATTCAATTGACTTGTACTAACGTTTGTTGGGTTGTCTACCCTATAATAATATTGGGCACAATCTTCTATGGCATCCCATGCTTCTTCAGCACTTAATTCCCTAAAGTCCCCATTGGCAAAATCCTCAATGCGCATTTGGTCATATTGGCCAACACGATAGTAAAAGGTTCGGGTTAGGGATGCTAAAGCGAAACTATGATGAGGGAATTTTCGGAGTAAATTTCTAAAACGAGTCCATGCATCATATATGGGTTCATCTCGATATTGTTTGAAATTCGAGATGTCAATAGGGTAGAATGGCCTTTGTGGTTGGTGGTATGGTGGATTCGCGTACTCCATAATGGTGAACGGAAGAGTCAATGGAAATTTCTTTTACGAACAAAGACACAAAGAAAAAGATAGACTAAAGAAAATCCTAGAAAAAGAAAATAAAAATCTCACTAGAAAGGAATCTAGCGAGTAGACCTAATAAAATAAAAATTCAAACCTAAACAATAACTATTCCCCGGCAGCGGCGCCAAAAACTTGATTGCGTGGTTTTGTAACCTTACAACAGGTTTTACCTCTCGAGGGATCTCAAGAGGCTTACAACCCCACCAGGCAGTGTACCTGACCGATGTAGTATAGTGTAGTGGTAAGTACGGGGGATTGATCGTTCTCCACAGGGAATAGTGTTCGTTAGGTATGAAAGGCTACTCTAATTAGGTCTAAGGGTTGAGGAAGATTCTTTTTATGTTTTTATAGTTTTATGAAAGCAAGTAAAATCTCGGGTTTGAAGGAGTGGGCGGAATTAGTTGCTAGTCAACTAACCCAAATGACTACGAATGCAAATAAAATAAAATAACAAAAATGAAAAGTGGTGAGAAACTTATGTGTAGAGAAATGTGTTTACTTAGATTTCCTTACTCCCTAACTATCTTTTACCGGTTAATTAGTGTGTATTAGTTACGTGGATGACGGGTGTATTCCTTAATACCATTCGTGGGGTGGCGTACTTACTTCCCCAACTCTACAAGCTCCTACTTCACTCCTATGTCGAGCCGGCTAGGAAGCTCCTAACATGGGATCACTAGAATTCGCTTGTGCATTAAATACAACCATAAAAACCTTTAGTACGCGTTTGGTTCATGTTTCTTAAGACGTTCAAGCAAGTTACCGAATAGGAAGTTAGCCAGTTTTCTTAAGCCTAACATAGATAAACAATCATCCAATACAACTAACAACACACTAACAACCAATAATCAATAGCTAGGTTTCATTAGATCTAAGCAAACACAAGATAAAATTAGCCTAACATGTTAAACAAAAGACAAGCATAAGATAGAATCAAACAACACATAGACATATTGAATGATTAATTGATAACTTATCTTTCAATGAAACATGGAAGATCTCAAGGCAAAAAGCCCTGAAAAAGTAGTTAAAATCGTCTTAGGGTTTTATCCCAAAATTCCACACACTAAGCTCTCTCTTTATGACAAAAAATTAGAAAACTATATATAGATTTTTGGATCTGACGGCGTCACCTTATGCATTGTGACGCCGTCACCTCGCCGCTTTTAGGGTTCCCGGGTGACCTTCTTGACGCCGTCCCTCTTTAGTTCTTCAAAAATCCATTCTGGCCTATCAAGGCTTGACGCCGTCGGATCATGAACGTGACGCCGTCCCCTTATGATTTAAGCCGTGACGCCCTTGATTTAGTTAAAGCGTGACGCCGTCAGAATTCTCATGCTAACTCACTGGCCCGTCATGAGTAAATTTCACATCCAACTTTTCTTGCCAAGGCATGACGCCGTCCCATGTTAATTGTGACGCCGTCAAGAGTAACTTTCAGCCGATTCTTGAGACTTTGCCGTTTTCTTCACTTTAATGCTCCAAAAACGTCCAAAATGCCTCCTTTTCCAGATTTCTCCTCAAAAGTACCTAAAATGACAAAAGGAACGATTTAGGGCAATATTTGATCAAATAAATACGATTTCGGGCTTAAATGACCCCTTAAAAGCGGTACACTTTTCGCCTCATCAAGGGTCAACAGAAGTATCAGGTAATCTATATCATGTCTTTCGGTTGGTGTCTGTAATTACGGTATTCATCCAAGTGCACCATTGCCTGTATATTAAACAATTGTATGAGTAAATAGGGTATTAGAGTGACTCTTATACATGGCACCTTAAAATTTTGTTCTACTGTAATTATTATTATTCCGTGTTGTCAGTTACATGGTCAAAATCAAATGCAATTTTCTCAGTCATTGGGGGCCCAGGAATTTCAAGGGAGGCAGTTGCCATCTGGACTCTGGAGGTATGCAGCATGGCATTGCACAAAGTCAACTCAACCAAGGAAGTCAGTTGAATCGTCATATAAACCAAATGTCTAGCACTGCCAACAGTGCGTTGTTTAATGCTGCACAGGGTACACCAAATAACCAGATGGTCAGTTTATAATAATTAATTGCACCTTTTGCTTTTCGCGTTAGAGATCTCTTTGCAAGAGCAAAGAAAGAGGCACCATCAATCATATTCATAGATGAGGTTTGAATTTATACCCCAACTAGCACCTTAACCATATAAACAAGGTTCAGTCATATTTATTTATTTATTTTTCCTTTGTAGATTGATGTTGTAGCCAAGAATCGTGATGGTAGGTTCCGCATTGTCAGCAATTGTGCATTTCCTATCAACTGTATTGAAGTCGTTCTTTCTGAAGACAAAAAGACTGTTATGGAGATACATGTCGAGTATGATCAGTTCAAGAAGACTAAACCAAAGGCAAGTCAAACCGACATAGTTTGACTTTCTATCTAATAGTAACTACATTTAGCGTCATTATATTTTTGGTTTGTTAGTTATCACGACGTTATGCAATTGGGTGGCAGAGCCTTCTCCTGGCGTTGATCCATTGAAGGTTGAAGTTAGACTGTTTGACAAGCTGTTTAAATCTTAGGTTGGTTACTTTTATTGAGTGACCATTTGTTTGAATGCCACCATTGAATCAAATTAATTAAATTTTATGATGTAATCAGAATCCTGGAGTGCTTGAAGACTGGCTTAATAAATCCAGAGTCCAAAGTGGTTATACCAAGTACATATGCTATATTGTCCCTCAAATATGTTGAGGTTGATGCAAAATTCAAGTTTGAAAGGCTCGGTAAGTTCTAGAACTTCCTCATTCTTGCATATTTACTTCCAAGCTGTACAAATGAGAAGCCAACCCCTTGATGTTGGTCTGCTATCAACCCCTCGAGCTTCACGGCTCGAGATGAAAAACTTTTCAAGTATTATGTCATCTTATTCCACTTTCAAAATACTAATGATATACAAATAATAATTTAACTAAACAAGAAACTCATTTGCATAAGTAAAAAAAAAAGTCCTGCTCCAAATTACTGCCTTTATACTCCAATTGGCGTTGATCTCTTGACATCTTCGAGAAAAGTCAACCACATTGCCCAGCATCTTGAGCTCCTTTCAATCAAAGGCGATGAAAAATTGCCCCCTCTTCTCATTGTCAATATACAGGTCCTCAAGATTTTTTCTTTTTTCATTTTCTTGATGTCAATGTTTTTATAGAACAAAGTTATAAAATGTTTATTTGGTTTTTAAGACTTCCAACTTATCCTACTGCTATGTTAAATAGTGTCAGAGATGGTGAGGGGTTAAACCTTGTGCTATATTTCAAACTTTCAGAAACATATGAGACTGATGCATCTTCTCAGTTTCAAGAGAGGTTCAAGGTAACTACGACAACACATGTCATTTTTTTATTCTTAAGAAACAGCTTTTCTATACTATGTAGACAAGAGCTCTAAGAAGTTCTTCTATTGGGCATACAGAGTTTATAGATTTTATAAGCCAATCCTAAATATTGGTTTTAAGTGACGAAATAGGAGGGCCATACGGGTTACGTAATGAATCAAGACCACTATCATTGTCTAACCAGCTTTTGTCCAAACTGTTTTGCCAAAGGAACCCTTTTCCCGAACAAGTATGGTCTTAAACGTTTACTTTCGTGAGTTTAAGCATTATGTTTGATTCTATAAGTGATCCATGTGGAATGATTCTGAATGTTCACGAAGAAGATATAGAAAAAAATGAATGTATTATCACGGAGCTCCCTTGATAGTACAAGTACCAGTATCACAATAAGCTTAACTCAAGTAACTACACAAACATATCTTCAATCAACGCGGGTGGTTCAACAAACAGTGTGTTTCCTACTGGTGGTGTTCTTAATCGATTTCTTGGAATAACGCCTGGTTATTTATGGCAAATTCAGGTCTAACATACACCGTTGCCTAAGGTAAGATGATAATTCGATTATTAAGTAAACCTTAATATATACTATGCTAATTGACCATCTCATTCATTGTAGGATGTGGCAGAATACCAAATGCCACTTCTTCGTGAGATCAAGATTCACTTAAAAAGTAAATGGGATAACTTAGCTGACGCTTTTATAGATGACTTGGGTCAGTCTCTCTCACTGTCAACTTCCCTTTTATTTGCCCCCATTATACCTCATACTGTGATTTGCATTCTGTATGGTAATGTGTTAAGGATTGCTTAATCAGTTATAAGGGGATGTTTGAATTTGATGTTTAATAATCTGAATCAGATAATCAGTTGGTAGAAAATACTCAAGGTAGTGTTTGGATGTGCCATAATAGCATATAAGAATCAAAATATATACTATATCATTTAAATAACTATAAAAGTGCATATAAGCACTTGAATAAGCAATCTGAAACACCTTCGATGGTGAAAACTATGAATTTAGTATAACCTCTTTGCTGAAGTTTTAGTCTATAAGTGACCAAACATGTGTGAATGTTTCTTGCAGTGGAATGCCTGAGTGCAACCTTGGGCTTAATGACAGATTTATGATGGATGCTCAAGGTCGAGCACCAAAAGGAAAATCCATTGCCGAGAGGTTCGTTAGCAAACTACTTGAGAATGAGGTACTTCATAAACATAATATAGACCCCATTGTATGCATGACTTATGACTATGAGTGTATTTATGTATTCATGCAGTTTTGGGAACAACTTTTCATACGACCTTCTTCAGTGCTTTAAGTCAAGCTTTTCACTTTTAGATAATGATCCATGTAATTGTGCTTTCAGAAATAGGTGCGGAATTACCAAGACGGACGTAGGAGAGCCTTCTTGGAGCTGGTTTAGTTTCCTATCAGAAATTGAGATTTAGTCAGACAGCTGTGGGTGACGAATTACCAGTGGATAAATTCTTTCTTTTTTCTAGGAGTAACTAATGACTGTCAGAAGTGAAGCTGAAGAGAAGGAGTTGATCCGCCTTGGGGGTTCTGGTTATATTGGGATATGAAACATTATTTGTAGTGTGAAATCAGGGTAAAAATCTAAGTAAAATAGACACATCATGATTGTATGATTTCTTTAAGATTTCATGGCTAAAAATAGGGAGAAAATAGGTATGTTTTTATAAGGGCAAAGCAGCTTTAGTCTATTAGAATATGATGTTGCATAATAGAGGTGTTTATGTGGGAAGGCTACAATGAGCGTTTAGAAGCACAGTTTGCAGAAAACTTTTCAAAGTGTGATTTTGTGTCTGATTACATGAAATTGTGTTATATAAAGGAAAGGAGGAGGGTGGTAGTGGTGTTGGAATTTGGTAGCATGTGAGTGTGGCCGGCCATGAGTTTGGACTTATGTAAGTGTTTGTGATTTTGTCATTTAATGTGTAATGAAATGGATGTATAGATATTAGATATATTTATGTAGATTGAGTGTAAGGTAATGCACTTCTCTTCATCTTCTTCCACTTAACGGGACCATCCGTATTAATTTTTCAATCTGATATAATATCTTTTGCGATAATTTTTGTCGATTTTTATCCTTTGTTATAGAGACCTCGAAGGTCCACATCATGTATACAACAAGAAACTTGGAACATGTAATATTTTGATTTGTAAAAAGTATAGTAATGTTTGGTGTTCGTCTTACACTCTCAATTTGGGGTTTTTCTCCTATAGGTCCCCTTTTATAAATATATAAAATAAAAAGAATGTTTTAGGTAAAGGTTTCCCAAGAAAAAGGATGTTCTAGCTTGACCCGTTAATGGAACCGTATAGGCCATGAAGCAAGTGAGATACTCATGATTGTGTTGGTATGTGAAGAAAATGGCGTATATTATAGACCAACACAATAATGGTAACAAACCAAGAGGTGAACAAAACAGAAACAATGTGTGACTACTGTAAGTGGTATGTTTGGTTGTTGCTGTGTAAGGTTGTTTGGCCGCTGTCTAATTGTGTTTGGCCGTTGCCTAAACGGTGTTTGGCTACTATATTCCAAAGGGGTGTTTGGCGGCTCATATATTTGTGTTTACAGTGCGCACAAATAGAAGAAAGATGAATCTTTATAGCTACCGTTGCTTTTACACTCTCATTTGCTACCAAGAAAAAAAAAGTGACGTTCATTACTTATTATTGTTGTGTATTTATAATTACAGTTATACATTGTATGTTGTTAAAAAAATAACCAACAAATTATTTACATCTTATAATTATGATATTAAAAAAATACAATAAAACAAACGTCCTTAAAAATAATAATTTAAGAATAATTAAAACCATCCAAATTATAATTACATGACATGCCTGCCCATCGGGCGCACATATATATTGAGAACTGAAAAGTTTGAAACTAAAAAAGAAAATGTTGAAAACATATGTTTCAAAAGAGAACTATTAATACACATTGAAAACCGGGTTGACCCGGGATGCTTCCCGACGGGTTGCAAATAATTATTTAATACTCAATCACAAATAATCAATAATTAAAAATAATTAACGACCATCTAATATTACGCAACAAATAATTACAAGTCATGCCCGCCCATCGGGCGGGCTTGAAAACTAGTATATATATATATATATATATATAATATATAATATATATATATATATATATAATAATATATATATATATATATATATATATATATATATATATATATATCCACTTCAATTTATAAAATATCAAGCGCTGGCTTTCTCTTCTTTTTTTTTTTCAACACATATGCCACGTGGCGGACTTTGGTTAGGTACATGCACCAGGTGGGGACCACGAGCAGAATAGAAGTTATTTTCAAATTTGAATTTTTACCTTGGGATGTATAGCATGTACCCAAGAACTTCTAGAACAATGAATTAATTTCCATCTAGCTGGTGGATTTTGCAAGAGGTCACCAACCAAATTATTTTCTCCATGGATCACATATTTTTCTTAAAGGGTTTATTTGGACTAAAATCTTGGGCTTTTCTTTGGGCTTGAACTTGATAAATGATTAAATAAGTTCTAATATATCCTTTAAACAATCTTAAATATCTTCTAATCTTCAAATAATCATCACAATCATCATTTTGCTTCGCTTTGTACTTCAATAATTCTTGTCTCGTGTCGTTGGACTCGTAACTTCGTGCTCTTTCCAGTGGATGCTCGGGTAATTACTGTTTTTGCTTTGTTTTCAAACCCTTGTACCTAGAAGACATAATAACGCAAACCAAACATATATGCAATATAATTTCACATATTTCATGGTTATTAGTTCATTTTAGCGTATTTTTCAGCATAAAAATGATGTGTGCTTAAGCACACATCACTAACCAATAACACTTATTAGTCCACAGGATGGCCATTGATAGCCATATTCTAGTTTGCAGCAATTGCATGCTTACAAGGAATCCCTGTAATCCCCCATCTCCTACAAGTACATGTTCTCCTATCAACATCAGCTACACATTGTTCCCTAAAACAACCAGTAACCTAGTACTTATGTTCCCCATTCCACTGAACTTTATAATTACTAGCATCTTCTTTGATTTTTGTCTTAATAGTTGTTGCAGTGGGGGTTAGAAGACCAGGACATTTGTCAATTGCTTTCTGAACATTTACAATTCTTTTCATGTAGTACTCCCTGATGAACTCTAATAGAGTGATAATTGGTTTATCCCTACCAAGGACAAGCTTACCATTCAATACCTCACACATATTATTTAGCAAAACATCTGAATGAGCTCTTCCTACAATCAAAAATAATATATTATAATAAGGTATTAATTGAATTCATCATGATTATTAATTCACATAAGCTATTACAACTTACCTAAAAAGTGTGCACTGGACCAATTTTCTGGTGGAATCTTTGATAACCATTCATGTGCAGCAACAGATAATTCCTTAAGTTATTTCATTGCAGCTTCACACTAGTACAAATCTAGGATTTCGTCACACATGCTGTTTTTTGAGCGGCCACACAGTCAGATATTTATGTGACTAAATGTACCAGAATAAAATAAACAACCACACTTGAACTCATTTTGTGTGACCATTTCGGAATTTCATTGTCATACATTTGAATATTTATGTGACTAGAGGTAACTGGTAACTTTTTGTTGATTATTTAGTCACTTGTAATTTGGGACATGTGACAGATACAAATAAGTTTGAAACATTAGTCACACTATATATATACATATGTGACAAATATATGTCACACAATTGAACAGTGTGACCAAAATCCATATGTAGTCATATGAAGTAATTGTGTATGTGGCTAAATCATATAGTCAAGTTTGTCACACATTATTTAAAAGTGACTGCTATTTTTTGCTGAATATTTAGCCACATATGAATTTGAAATGTGTGACAACTGAAAAGTAAGTTTGAAGCATTAGTCACGATATGCATTTAAAAGCGACAAATATATGTCACACACTTGAACACTGTAACCAAATGTCATATATGGTCACACTAAACATTTTGTCACACATTATTGACGTGTAGCCAAAATTCAGTACATATGGTTACGTAACTTAATATGTGTGTTTAAAGTTTAGTTTGTGTTAGCTTGCCAAAAGCTAATGTGTATAGTCACATTTACTTCTAACACTGTGACCAAATGCCATATATGGTCACACTAAGCGTTCTGTCAAACATTATTTAAGTGTAGCCAAAATCTAGTACATATGATCACATAACTTAATATGTGTGTTTAAAGTTTAGTTTGTGTTAGCTTGCCAAAAGATAATTTGTATAGTCACATTTACTTCTAGCACGATCATGTGACTATATGCCTTTACAATAGCCACAACGTATCACAAATGTGTGACTAAATTATGTTTATGGCCACATTTAAGGTGATTATATGTGACCAA
Source organism: Artemisia tridentata subsp. tridentata (assembly GCA_021014915.2). NCBI lineage: Eukaryota > Viridiplantae > Streptophyta > Magnoliopsida > Asterales > Asteraceae > Artemisia > Artemisia tridentata. The sequence goes on along the minus strand of CP139503.1, from coordinate 67,132,306 downwards.
TATGTTCATAACAGTCACATCGTGAAGTATTCATGTGGCTATTATTTAGAGCAAAATGTGAAATCGGTCATCATTAAATTTCATGCTTTGTGTGACTAAATATTACAAAAGGCCACACAAACATAAATTCATGTGGCCATTGGATGAACAATAGTCACACAAAATACACATTTCTTCACTTTAAACAGCATATGGTCACACTTATTAACACTTTTGGTCACGTAACTTAATATGTGTGTTTAAAGTTTAGTTTTTGTTAGCTGGCCAAAAACTAATGTGTATAGTCATATTTTCTTCTAGAACGATCATGTGATTATATGCCATTACAATAATCACAGAATATCACAAATGTGTGACTAAATTATGTTAATAAAAAATAACAAGAAAATAAAAAGGATGTTACACCCCAGCGAGAATCGAACCCGCGACCTCCCTTACGGAAGTCAAGCGGTTTACTGTAACACCCCAACCCGGCAAGGGTAAAGATGTCACGTTAATGGTTTCATATCAGATCAAGCAAAGCATACTTCAATAGTAATACAATAAAATGTCAAAGGTTACAAATGAAGTACTAACATTATAAGGTTAAGAATGAAACAAAACTAAATACTAAGTCTGCAAAAGCAATCCTGCTAATGACTTCTACTTCAGAAATACTATCAAGGTCTTCTAAGTCCAAAAGTCTCTTCACTCATACCCAAACCCGTCGTCCTGCTTATAACCTGCCGCACACGAAAAGAAAACGTGCGGCTAAGCTTAAAAAGCCCAGTGAACAGATATAACGGAAACAAAGCAGTAGCATAATGAATAATACATGAGTAAATGAGAATGGAAGCATGAATACATGGTAAGAATACATGGTATCATAAGGGAAAGGAAAAAGGTGCATGATAAAGAAAGGTCAGTAATCCACTACGAGCCCAGAAACATGAACATGAAATCATAATCATACCGCCATGCAGAGAGATGTTCCTCTCACTAATCCCAGTGTTAGGAATATAAATATTCATATGAAGGTTCGGTCACCCCGAGCATCTAATTAGCATTTATATAGCTCGTAGGCTTATATATATTTGTTTAGTATTATTAGTAATATTAGTATTAGCTTAGTCGTATTTATATTCGTGGAGTGGGTCGGGGCTTTCCCCACTGTCAGCTCACTCCACAGCCCACTAGGGGCACCAAATATTAGAAGTATAAATAACCCTTCCCACACAAGGGAAGGGTGGAACTCTTCACACAATTAATCTAACATATCAGATTTTCTCTCAACAAGAGTCTCCCTCTCTCTCTAACTTCTCTCTAAAACTTCACCATGGATCTTATCTTTCATGAACCAAGACCACCCGAATCAACCACACAATCAAGAAGGTCATTTCCTACAATTGGTATCAAAGCCATGGTTTCATCTTGGTCAAATCTGTGGTCTAGGGCTGTTTATTCGGGTAGTTTGAAGACAAAGTGTGGGCTGTATATTCGGTTAGTTTGAAGACAAAGTGTTTCATCTTGGTCACTTTTTATAAGTGTTTCTTGATAATTTCTTTAGTCAAGAAGGCGGTGGCTTATTTTTGTTAAAAAGTGGGCTACAAAGTGGTGTTACTGCTCATGATTTTATCTTCTTTGGTCACTCGTTATACACATGGTGGAATTCAAACTATGAACCTTAGTGGGCTACAAATGATGTCTCTAGTATTTTTGTCTAAATTCTAGTACTTTTGTTCTGGTCAAACATCACATCAAGAATGTTGGTTTGATGATTTGTGGTTCGTACATCATTCATCACTAGTTTATGATATGTGCAATTTGCTTCACTTCTGTTGTCATACGCCACTATTTTCAAAGTTTTGAGCCTTTTTGTCTTTTTTTGGACTTCACGAATTTTGGGCTTCAATTGTTCATTGTGTGTCAACGTGTGACTTATGTTGATTGATAAATAAGTTTGTGTTGTTAACGAGTGTCAAAGCATGAATTCGTTGTGGATATTTGTGGACTATAGATGGTCGTTTGTTGATTATTTATCTCAAACGTAGTTTTAAGATCTGTCTTAAACGGGTTCATTTTTGGTGTTTGCGGCCTATTTGTGGATTAATGATTCGGTTTATGAGCTATGTGTTGGATTCGGTTTGTGTCTTGAAATTGTTCTTGGCTACTGCTAGTGTTAAAGGGTGATTCTTGAAGGCGGTTTGTCTATTTGACTGGTCAAAGAGAAAAACACAGATCCGGATTTTAAGGAAAGTACGAAAGTGACACTTTGACCGGTCAAATGCGGTTTGTCCTGGACTCGGGTTGTCCTGGACTCGGTTTGTCCCAGACGCGGTTTGTCCCAGACGCGGTTTGTCCATACTGTCACGGACTCGGTTTGTGTACATAAGGTGTACGCGGCTTGTGTATAATGATGAACTCGGTTTGTCCATCTGTTGTGAACGCGGTTTGTCTAAGACTTGGTTTGTGTACATTAAGTGTACTCGGTTTGTCGGCAAAATCACGGACTCGGTTTGTCTACTGAACCACGACTCGGTTTGTCTGCTACTTGGTCAAATGGGCAAACGGTTAACGAAATGTTAAGCAAACTATATGAAAAGGAGAAGCAGTAAAACAAGTTTCGACTACAACTACAAACGTAACTCAAACCAACAAACAAACAATGAAGTCACTGATTGTTCTTCCATCCATTGTATAACAATGTCCTACAATTTATCCTAACTCATTCTTCTCCAAACCACTCAACCAAGGCTCGAATAAAACATGTAAGCTAAGATCTCAGTCAAGTCTATTCGTGGGTCTATAATTATTACCAGACTTCATCATTCAACAAACACGAAAAGACTTATACCATCATCGATCTTATCTTAGCTAAAGTTCTATTACTAGTCGATACAAAAGAGATAAAAAGATAACAACTTTGTCATTTTTTCTCTTGATCCGTTCAACAAATGACCCTCAAATAAATGGGTAAATACAAAGATCTCAACTGATTTATTTGTGTGTTACAACAGCCCTCAAACTTCTCAAAAGTCAAAACACACGAAAGAAATAATCAAATCATCATCGATCTTAAGTTTTTTGAAGACTAAGCATCAATTAAATATCCGAAACATAAAGAAAGTCTCATAACAATTCTCGTTAGAAACTTTCTTTGGTTCGTTCATGATGAAAAACGAAGTTAAACCTACCCGAGACCCTAGTACGGATCTTGAAGCCTCTCAATTGATTTCTTAATTCGGATTGTGCTGAAAATGAACTCATCATTCGTTCGGTTATGTTCAAGTGTGATGATTGATTTGTTTGTTGAGATGTTTTTGATGTATATGATTGTGATGTGATCGATTGTATTTTTTTTGGGGATGAAAGTTTGGTGTAAGTAAGATAAGGATGGGGGGCGGATTGGTTTAACTAGGGTTTGAATTGTTGAGGATAATTTGGTGGCTGAGGTAAAGGAAGGAGAAAGAAGGCGGATGGTTTAGGATTAGGGTTTGAGTTATGTTAAACATGGGAGTTATATACCGGATTAATAGGGTTTGGAGAGAAATGGATTGGGTCGCTTGAGTGGTTGAATGGGCTTGATGATTTGAGTGGTTTGGACCGGAATTATAAAAGAGCTAGTTGGGCCAATGTATAAGTGAACAATTATTTTCGTTAACAATTTGTGTTTGGCTGTGACTTTGTTAGCCGAAATGTGCTTTATAATGGCTGCATGAACTTAAAGCTTGGCTTTGGATCTTTTGTGTTGAGCTGTGGTTACTTCTGATCGGGTTGTTATAGTACTTATGATATTGTGGACTGAAGTACATGATGCGTGGATTGGGCTGTAGCGTTTATCCAAATAAATTTAATAATTGTGGCTGAAATATAATTAACAAGTGTACTCTTCATACATTGTGTTAATTTATTTCTGTTACAATTGATTGTTAAAAGGAGTGGCATTTCAGTTATTATTATCACATGGACTCACACGTCACAGCTAGTATTTGGGTCCATGAATATCAATGTGACTACAGAATAATGGATTTGGCTGCACGGTCCTATTAGTACCTACGACTTGAGTGAGCATGCAATTTGATATTTACGATTTGAGTTACTGTTGACAAATTGCAATGTGATTAATTGTAATTTGTCAAGTTGTGTGTTTGACTTATTGCGACTTGACGGATTGCTATTTGACCAGTTACGATATGAAGTTGTGAGTTAACACTTGCGACTTGTCTAATTGTGACTTGGTTGATTGCAATCCGACTTGTTGCAATTTGACAATCTGTGACTCGACTTGTTGCAATTTGATCAAGATGTGATTTGACTTCTGTGACTTGAATTTCGAAGATTGGTATTGCACCTCACTCTTGGGTATTCTGGTTGATTTCACGGTTTCTCTTGTAGTTTTTAGAAAATCCCGCGAAAGATTCGATTTCTCGGTTTAAATCTCAAGAGCTGTAAAATCCCGTGATATTAATTTTGGACAAGTAGGCGGGACTTGGATTTAGACAAAATGAAACTTACGGGGTGTGACTAATTTTTCGGGATAAGTTTGTGCTTCAAGATCAGCAGGAATTGGGAAATTATGGTAACTTGGTTGGTTTGTTAATTCACGGGTTGGTGTACTTAGTGTCACAAACATCTCGGGGTGGATGGATGCACGATGTTTGTTGACTCTTGCTCAAGCATATTTAAGGTGATTAGACCTGGATGTTCAAGAAGTTGATATATACAATAAAGGATGGAAGGTTGGGTATATATCACTACCTATATTTAAAGGAGTTACGTTGTTGTGCTCAATATAGGTTCTAAATCACAATTTGCAATTTAAGGTGATTAGACTTGGATGTTCACGAAGTGGATATATACAATTAAGGATGGAAGGTTGGGTATATATCACTACCTATATTTAAAGGAGTTACGTTGTTGTGCTCAATATAGGTTCTAAATCATAACTTAGTGCAAGTTTAAGTCGCGGACTTGTTCTTTATCAAGCTTCATCAAGTGATTGTTGTCTCTCAAGCTTCTAATGGGATTGTTGCTCGAGATCTTCTCAAGAGGTAGTCAGGCTTTAAGACAAGAGGTGATCTGTTTGGAGACATGTGTTAACCTTTTACTCACTTTACAGTCATATGCATTTCATCAAGTGGTTTTGGCACATTACGAGCTTCAATGAATTGTAAATCTACTAAACCATTGATGATGAGGAAAGCAAGGGGTTACTACAAGAGAGTCTGAATCACCTTCTTCGTTGCAGTTGTTTCGTTTGTCTCTTTCCATGTTGTGTGCCTGTCAAATTCACATACATCACGGACTCTAAGCTTTGGCAAAAAGGTCATTTCATGTCCTTTTTGAGGGGGAGAATTATCGCAAGTTTCCTAGAAGTTCCGTCCCCAGCGATGTGAATTTTAGCGGTTCCGGTTACAGCGGGTCAGATCGTATCGGTTCAGTCTCCAGCGGTTTGAATCTTAGCAGTGTCGGTTACAGCGGGTCAGATCGTAGCGATTCAGGATTCAGTGGTTCAGTCTACAGCAGTTTGATACTTACTGTTGTGCAGTTAGTTCTTGAATTTATTTCTCAGATAAATCTCAAGAACTGTAAAATCCTGTACACAGTACGACAACTATTCTGGATCAGACAGCTTTGTTTGATAGGACTGACTATGAGTCATGGGCTCTTCTAAGAATTTGCGCATGTTTCTTTTACTTTCTGGCTAGTCAACAGCACAAGATGACCACGAAGTTAATCTGGTATTCTTTATTTGTGATTGAAGTTGTAGTTCTCGAAGGCGTCTACTTATTTTATCTTGAAGTCGGGGTTGGTTGGATGCATGACTTTCAATGATAACTTGCTCGTGCGAAAAATTTAAGTTGAAGACTTGGGTTATCTAGTTACCAGCAGTCGGGGTAACTATCACTTAAGAGTTACTGAAGTACTCAGTGTCACACGTCATTGACGTTGTCGATAATCGCAAGAGGTGTTAATGTTTCATACTTTGGTTGGGTATTGAGCACTTAGAGATCTGCTTGGAGCATTAATTCTATACACCGTTCTTCCAACATTAGTGCAAGCTTAAGTAACAAATTTGGGGTCTCCTACTTCAGTGTTCAGTATTGGTATATCGGATTCTTTTCATCGAGTGGTCTCTAATCTATGTTCAAGGTTGGTTAGTTGGCCAAAAGTTTTTAAAAAGGTTGTGATGTGATCTGTAATTCTCACAAAATATTCTTAACCCAAACTGATGATCACCAAAACCAATTCAGTCACGCCACATTCAATCGGTTACTGTCTCACGGTTTCTTCTTGGTTTTGTAAAATCCCGCGAAAGAACTTATTTCTCGGTTTAAACCATAGATTTGTAAAATTCCGTGATGATGGACTATGCGCTATTGACCAGGATCGGGTTAAAACCATTATCTAAGTTCAGGTATTACATCACAAATGGCTGGATCGAGGCAGTTAATTGTCAAGATGTGTCTACGGGGTTAGTTCAGTATTATTTATTTGAGGCTGAAGTGAAATTTCATGGGTGCGTGTACTTAGCATCTGAAGATATCGGGGAGGTTGGATGAAGATTCTTCGAGATCCTTGTTCGAGCTTTCAATACAATGACAAGGACTTGGATATCTAGTTATTTTTTTCTTTCTCCCTACTACAAAATAACTATCACTTTAAGGAGTCACGTTGTAGTGCTCAGTGTCACACGCAGTTGTGGATATCCAAGAGGTGATGTACGTCTTATACTTGATGGTTGGTTGGTTGAAGAGTATAGAGTACTTAGGGATTCGATGTTGCACGAAGTCTCTGCACCGCTCTTTGTCTCGCATTAGCACAAGTTTAAGTCACAAGTTCGGGTTATGTTACTTCAGTTTCAAGTTCATCATATTGGGTTTTCTCCATCAGTGGTCACGATTTCAAGCCGACTAAATGATAATGGGGTTGGTAACGAGTTAGATGAGAGAAGTAGTAAAGAGAGAGATAATGACGTTTGAACACAGCAGTTCAAGCCTCGTTCTTCATCATAATGACGTCTGAATACCTCAGTTCAGGCCTCGTTCATCAAAGAAAAGAAAAGTGTACGCTTGAGTGCACTTTATCTTCAAAAGAAGAGGAGTCTTCTTATTTATGGCCATTCTCATCAACAAGATTCATGCTCTTTCCGTGCTTATTCAATCTTCAAGTGGATCTGCGCATATTGGAGTATTCTTTTATTCACGTATTCAACCAAAAATTGCAGTTGACAGGCATATGCAATTTTTGAAGGGGGGAAAGGGTGAATAAACAACGTGTTAGTCTTCAAGAACCGTCAAGCGGAGTTCCTTATCGTTGATGGTATTCATATTCACTAGTTCAATCATCAAAAAGTTGCAGTTGGCAGGCATATGCAATTTTTGAGGGGGGGAAAGGGTGAATATGATTCTACATGTTGGTTGATGATTGAGAAATGGTCATACGACTCCTGAATACGTCAGTTCAGGAGTCGTGCAAACCATGGTTCTCCAACACATCTTCTTCCTCTATCAAGGTGTTGAAGAACATGGTCATGGAATGCTAATCGAGTCTCACGGGTTGGTATAATCAGCAACAATGGGCTTCTAGTCAATGCTTCAAGTACACGTCATCAGGTTACATGTACACATCATGATGATGATTCCGATTAATCGTAACCATCATGGGGGAGAGAAATGTGTACACCAAGGACGCACAACAGGTTCACGTGATCAGGGCTTAATATCCAGAATGGATAAATACTATAGATGATCAGTGGTTCAACTTGTTACCTGGGTATTATCGTTTCACTGCTACGTTATGTGCTGATTAATCGTAACCATCAGGGGAGAGAGAATGTGTACATCAAGGACGCACAACAGGTTCACGTGATCAGGGCTTAATATCCAAATATGGATACATTCTACAGATGGTCAGTGGTTCAACTTGTTACTTTGGTGTTATACTCAAGACTGAAGAAGGTCGAGTCGTCAGTCTACTCTACATTCTCTGTTGGGTGTTATCATCTCATGTGTATGCTGCGGGCTGATGGTTATATGTAAGGTTACTGGAAGACATTTGGTGAGATGAAAATGATTGGTATTCTATTCCTCCACATTGGGCAATCTTGAAGAAGGTCGAGTCTTCAGTCTTCTCTACATTCAAAAATGTTGAGCTCTTTTCTTACAACTTGATATTTAACTTAATCCCATGACAGTTCTTGTTTGATGAGTTGTGGAGTTAAGTTAGGTTCAAGTTGTTCCGTAGTTTAAGGTTAGGTCCAACTTGATTTTAACCTAATCTCATGACAGTTCTTGTTTGATGAGTTGTGAGGTTAAGCTGAAATCAAGTTGTTTCTGGGCTTAAATTTGTGGTTTAACTTAACCTCATGACAGTTCTTGTTTGATGAGTTGTGAGGTTAAGCTAGATTTCAGTTGAGGCTCAACTTAAACTACCGAAAAGATGCCTAAGGTTTTTGACGAAGTCACTCTAGGACGGGAGTGTTAGAAGATTAAAGACGGCATGCATTTGGTTATCAAAAGACTTCTTCATATTTCGAGCGTTCATCCAAAGTCTTCTTCCTATTATGGGTGATCGTCAGAGGTTGTCAGATTGGGGGAGAGCACTAATTAGGGGAGAGTGAAAAGCCAGAATCATTCCCTGATTGAAAGTGCTCACATTGCTCTTCAGCAAGTCAAATGATGGAAGCGGAAAAGATTCAGAATGCTGAGGAGTAATGGATTCTGGTTCGTATCCTTGTATATATTTTGCTTCTTACATTCTTTTTCATATCTTATACCATTTTTTTTGTAAATAGATACATAGAAATCATGCTAATTGTAAATAGAGAAACGTAAAACCAGAAAAACCATAAAAATTGAAAAATTAGAAAAGACCAAAAATAGTTTCACCTAGGCATGTCTTCTGTTTATCGATAACATTTACGGACTTAGAAATGTCATTCAATAATGGCACGGGTCTTTAAATGAAGCTCGAGCAGAAGTTAAAATGAATTGTTAAAACATGTCTAAAATGGCTTGCTATTACTTTAGATAGCAACCCGCGCTTCATATTGGGGAAAGCACGTCGCCAAAAAGACGGCTGTTCCTCCAACTGGGTGATGTTCACCTGGGCATGGATTACTTTATATCCATGTTTCTTCGATCTGATGTACGTTTCAGTGCATCATTTCTTGAAAAAGAAGAGAAGTCTTCTTTGCATACAAATAGTTTTCATTCTATGATTCTTCTGAAAATTATTTGTGAGACACTTGGTGAATATGTGTTGTATGAAATTTGTTTATACTTGGATTATGCATAAAATTTGTCACTCAATCAACGACTACACAACCTCATGACAGTTCTTGTTTGATGAGTTGTGGGGTTGAGCGTGATTTTAGTTGAGGTTCAACTAGAATACGGGTCATTGATTGAGGGGGAGAGTGAATTCAAATTTTATATCATCAAACGTATTTATTGGTTGAAACATACTTGTTAGAAAAGGTTTTGTAGTTAATGGGGAATTAGTTGAAGAGGATCTTGCTTAAATATATCAAATGACCAAGTGTGTTAGTTGCTAGAAAGTTTAGGACATTATGTGCAATTTGCTTTTAGTTTCCTAGCTTTATGTATCTAGAAGGTTCATTTGTGTTACTTTGGTATCCTCGTATAATCCCCAAAATGCTTTAAGACTCAAAACCTAAAAGAAGTTAGAAAACCAGTTGTGTTTGATGTTTTTGAATACTCCTATGACATTTGTATGAACTAAGTGAATGAGTTTCAAATGTTGTTTGTCTCTGCTGCTTAATTGTTGTTGATATTGTGCATATGTTCTCAGGATTCGCTTAGGTAGATTGCTATTATGTTAGAATCATGTTCCTAAGATCCTGAATGAAATATTGAAATCTGTGTGAATTGCCATGTTCATGATTGCTATTTGCTCTTCATGCTAGATAGTGGTTTGACGTAGTTCCTGATTGGGGTTTGATTATAAGATGAACTTGGTATTATAATGTGGCAAGCTGCTGAAGGGTAGCTATTTAGGAATAGTGTATCTGTATGCATGTATATCTGTGTTGATATTCTTATGCAGAGTCCATAGCCAAAATGAATGTGCCAGTTCCCATTCCAACCATTTAATCAGACGTTCAAACTCTATTGATTGGCTCGAAATTCACCACGACAACAACATCGGCAACAAAAACAACAACAACACCTTCACCTCCACCACCATCATTTCAACAAAGAAGTACTTACTCGGATCTCGCCAAGTGGGGATCGACAATACTTGAGAAGATTTGTTGGTGGATGGATAATCGATGTTGACCACTGACTCACTCAGAAAAGTGGGTGATTACATCATTTGAGCTAAAAGGTCAATATCATTTGTGTCATAATAATCAATTGTGCAAAATAAGCAGTGAATCTCCCTCTTAGATTAAGGGGGAGCATAGTATGTTCCATCATCAGACTACATTAAATCGGACACATTTTCTCCCACATTTTCTAACTTATTTAAATCAATTGGGATCACAAATCTCAAAAGGTTTGAAATTTTTGATCGGGGGAGAGAATGTGATTTAAATATGAAACCTGATGAAAATGTGATGTTTTGGACTTTAATGTAAGCTCTCCCATATGTGCTAAACTCTTTCGTATATCGATGCACATATTGAGGGGGAGCGAATTGACAAAAAGGATTTGGCATGCATCTTATGTGAGCAAGGCTCAGACTTCACCAATGAATTGACGATAGCTAAAGTCAGTAGTCGAAAGGACATGTCCTGGACGGGTAATAATTTCAAGCCAGTTTATCTGGTGATGTAAGCGTGTCTCGCAAAGGACGTGTCTGAGTAGAATGTACCGATTTCGAGCGATCTTCCTTGAATGTGATCTGGACGGGTAATAATTTCAAGCTAGTTTACTAGTGATGTAAGCGTGTCTCGCGATGATCATGTTCTTGGAAAATCAATCAATTCAAAAGTGCGAGCTTCACCTGACATGTGCAAATTTATAAAACAATCATTTGAGCACATGTTGAGGGGGAGCATTTGAAAAATATAAAACTCTCAAGTGTTTGCAAAAATGTGTTTCAGAATCATGAACACTTTGAGAGATTTTTCAAAGATTTGGTTTATGGCAATCGTGGAAGTACACCAAAGACCGACCATTTTAATTAATGCATGGAGTTATAAGGATGGTTAGGTTAGGCTCAAGTTCCCACGATCCCGCCAGAGCCGGAGGGATCTACCCAGGGACAATCCACTAGTTAGTGTAGAAGTCCTTAGGTATGATTAAAAAGGAGAAAAGTGTGATTAAGGGAAGAGTGCCGACTGAGATGGAGCTAGTACTGGAACAAACCCAACAAAGTACTAGTTATGAAGTCTCGGTAAGCACTGAAGGGGTTGAAGAATGAAAAAGAATTGTAAAGATAAAGGGTGAAAAGAAATAGCCCTCCTTACAACTTAGGCAGAAACCGGGTCAATACATATGCTGTCAGAATCACTTAGTTGATTGCTGGCATTGAAGACAAAGTATCATGGACCCAGTGATACGCTGCACAACCCTCCTTAGCCACTCAAGGTCCCTCAAAGGATTCTTGTTTCAATTGTCACGGAGTTCAATACATTCCTATCGTCTCTCTCACTCCGAGTTAGATGATATTGAATAGGTGGCAGTCCTCTCCAGCCTCCACTCACTAAACCAAAGCGCACTATTGAGTCTAGAGCCACGAGATGCATAAAAAGATCTCATAGGAACACTAATTATTTCTACACTGGGTGTTCAACATTAAGGATACCAGGTGTAAACTTATGAGTCCTACGCAGATCTTAGCAATCTGCCAGAACATTTATGAGGGAATTTACGTATGTAATTCTCAATGATTGAATGGAAATTCCTGCCAGGGTCAACATCAAGCAGCCCTGAAAGCAGGTCACTTCGGTAGTCCTTTGTGGATTACGCTTAGTGGTCACGACAGTTTCTAACGGTCTACAGTCGTGGAGTGATCTCCAGCGACTCACCTAATCGTTGATGTGCTACGGTTCGATCTTAAAAAGCCCTCTGTGGGTTTTCGATTAGGAACGGTCTTGGTAAGGATTAGAGAGAGTTTTCACACTATGCTGTTAACAATCTCGAAGTCCGAACCTGTAAGTACCGGATGTTTTATTGCTAACTGTCGTATGCAGGAACATCTGGTGATTGTAGCTGATTGCTGTTGCAGCTGTTTGCGGTTGTAGCTGATTGAAGTTGCAGCTGATTGCGGTTGTAGCAGATTGCTGAAAAGATGCCAATCCTCTACCACATGTTCACACTACATCATCATTGTAACTCAACAAAGTCATGATCAACCTAAAAGACCTTTAACACGGCTTCTGCAAACTCTGATGCTAAAGATCATGACACCAAATAGTGTGAGCATGTCGGCTCAAAGAATAGCACATCACATGGAAACATACTCCTGAAAGATGACTTGGAAACAAATGTTGGATGATAAAGTCGAAGAATACTCAAAGATCATCCAAGACAAAGAAAGGTCATCACAAGATCACTGCTGAAAACACAAAGATACAAGACTTTGAAGAATCAAAGACTACGAGCTATGAAGACATCTTCAGAAGACAAAATGCTAGAATTCAAGTTATTATTTCCGGGGTGACCTCCCTTAGGGGGAGATTGTTAGGAATATAAATATTCATATGAAGGTTCGGTCACCCCGAGCATCTAATTAGCATTTATATAGCTCGTAGGCTTATATATATTAGTTTAGTATTATTAGTAATATTAGTATTAGCTTAGTCGTATTTATATTTGTGGAGTGGGTCGGGGCTTTCCCCACTGTCAGCTCACTCCACAGCCCACTAGGGGCACCAAATAGTAGAAGTATAAATACCCCTTCCCACACTTGGGAAGGGTTGGAACTCTTCACACAATTAATCTAACATACCAGATTTTCTCTCAACAAGAGTCTCCCTCTCTCTCTAACTTCTCTCTAAAACTTCACCATGGATCTTATCTTTCATGAACCAAGACCACCCGAATTAACCACACAATCAAGAAGGTCATTTCCTACACCCAGAAATCAGAAATATGGAGTGATCAGCTCCCAGAGTTGTGAAAGACGTGTATCGCACACACCATCAGTCACCATGCATATCATAACATATCATAACATGAACATAATACAGAAACAAATCTAGGATGCATCCATACGCCCCTGGTGGCCATAACTCCCAACACACCAAATAAAATACAGAAAAGGGACGGGACAGGTCATCACTCTCCTGCCCTAGAGTCATGCCATCGGTGCATCGACTGACATGGACATGAAACCCTCATGCCTAGTGAGTGGCTCGTAGTATCAAACTGTGGGTCAAGTTCAAGTATCATGTATCCAGTATTTAATTTAGTTTCATAAGTCAATTCCCATTTCAGAATATCAGAGTTCATAATCAGAGGTTCATGTCAGAGGTTCATACCATAAAGGTTCCATGTCAGAAAGATCATATATCAGAAGTGTTTAATATCAGAAAGGTTCATAACAGAAAGGTCATGTATCAGAAAGGTTTAATATCAGAAGGGTTCATAACAGAAGGGTCATGTCAAAGTTTCATAATATTATGAAAGAAACCAGAAAGGTTCACAGAATCAAAGAACATGGCAGTGAATCAGAAATCAGAAATGAGACGAAGGCACCTTATTAAAGAAGGGCAGAACATCTGTACCTTATTCAAATAGCAAGCACAACACAATAATAGCTGACAGGGATCAAGATCACTCTCTCCTCGAACCTAAAAGAGTAGAAGACAGAAATACGAAAGGGGTTCAGTTATCTTCCCATTATAAGTAACTTCTATTTTTAGTAACTTTCTATTCTTAGCAGGTTTCCATAATTAGTAAGTTTCCATTTTTAGAAGGTTTCCTCTTTTTAGCTTTTAGATTCCTCAAGTTACTCTTTTAGTCCTTTAGGTTTCATAATTTACACTTTATACCCCTTTACTTATCAAAGTTACAAAATGAAACCCTAGATTTACATAGTTTACATTTTAACCCCTCTCATTAATTTATTAACACATCACGCATTTTATTTTCCAAGATTACAGAGTGTACCTTCAAATTAACTTATTATACGAATTATACCCTCAAGTTTCACGATTCACAATTTATAACCCTTAGCTTAGGAAAATAACAATTTACACCCTTTTTACATGTCTTGACAGTTTTCAGGTATTAACTGGACTCGTTTTGAATAATTTGTAAACCATATTAAACCTTCGAAATAAAATCTATAAAAATTCACAGACGTTCCCCAGGGTCTTGAGTATTTTATGTAATTTTTACAGATTTTATTAAGTTGTATAGATATGAACTAAAAATCCTTTTTCCCAACCTGTTCCAGAACCGGATTAATTAAAAACACCCGACCATTTTTCACCTTCTTTCCCAGTCTAGAAAATTTATAAAATTCTACAAAAATTCCAGTAATTAGCTAACATGTGATATATTACTCAGCTAAAAGGAAACATCCTAATTCGTTATGGTTTGAAAATGATAAATGAAAAACCCGGACTGTTTTTCCAGACTTTACAAATCCGATTAGACACATAATTTTACAAAAATCGAAAAGTAACCTTCCAGGCCTCCAAAAATTACAAACTAAATTTCTCCCAGGTAGCCACTTCATTGAACTTAGTTTTAGACTCAAAAACCATTACAATACCCATTCACATCATTTATTTACAGCCGGTTAAAGTCGAGCAAAGTTCCAGATCAGAAACAGTTATCACAGAATCATGTATATACTTAGGGTTTCTTCATCCCGTTCATTAATTCTTGACATCAAACGATTTTTAGGTGAGTCCATAACATATTTAGGTTGATTAAAACAGGTCTTAACATATTCAAAACGTTTTAATTCATTACATAGCTCCTGGGTCGATCCATATATATTAGTTGTTAGGGTTTTTGTTTATGATTTTATGTGATTCTTATATGATCATATGTGGTTATATTTTTGCAAAAACAACAAGGATTGAACGAGAAAGGGATGATACAAATACCCTTGAAGCGTGATCAAACCACAAAAACACCACACGAACGAATCACTTCTCCTTCCTTCTCCCTTTGTGGTGATCGATCAACAAAAGAACCAATAGGGTTGATTAGCTTTATTATCAAAATTTTGAATGGATTAAAGTATTGAGTATATGATTACCTTAATTGATATGAACAAGATTAAGCCTTCTCTTTTTCTTCTTGATGGATCGAACAAGAAAAGTTTTAGGGTTTCTTCTCCCTCTTTTTTTTTTTTTTACCGATTAATGATGAGGGATTTTAGGGTTGTAGGGATTTTCGGTTATAATGGAATTAGGAGAACCGTATAATTGATTTGGGGTATTTAAGGAAATGATCAATTATCATAATGGCTTGATTAATCTTTTAACTAGTATGAACTTGGACCACATATTGGTCAAGGGGGGCGGCACATTATGTATTTTTTTTTTTTTTTTTTTTTTTTGTACAAACTTTATATTGTAAGGTTTTTAATTATATTGGAACTTAGGTTAAGATACATATATTGTTACTTATATAATTTAGAAGTTCTTAAAATTCAAATTCGAGGGCATTTTAGTCTTTTCACGTGTTTTAGATTTTCGGGTTTTACAACTCTTCCCCACTAAAAAAAAATTTTCGTCCCCGAAAATTGAAGTAGCAAGGTTAGCTGAAGTCGTAGCAAATCGCAAGAGGCCGTCACAAACATTCTCACGCCCGGGGAGGTTCATTCAGAAAGGATCTTCAAATCAAATAGTTTCTCATGACTCTATCGAAACAAGGTGGGTTCGAATTCTCAGAAGGAGACGAATTGGGTTGATTCTGATCAAAAGGTCCATGCATCATAAAATGGATGATGGGTGAATCTTCAAGAAAGCTCATACGGAAATACGAACTAAATTTCGGATCAATTAACTGTATCAACAGTAGAGAATTCTTCAAAGAGTTTAAGATTCATAACTGAGGTCAACGGAATGCAAATCAAGAGTTCAAACTCATTCAGATATCTAATGAACGAAAACAGAGTATGCGCATAGATGGGATGAACCTAAGGTCTCACTAATCACGGATAATCCAACGGAGATTCAAATTCTAAACTTCTTAGGTACTTCCCAAGATATCCTATGGCCACAATGAGGGCACGTTATATGGTGTAAGTATTATCACGTTAATAATACCAGCACCACATAAATATGCCTTCATGATGATCATACTTTATCTCGAGTCGTAAGCAAAACAATCTATCTTCATCCACCTAGTACTTCTACAGTCTCAGAGGTCAACAAAAACTAATGTCATAATCAAGAGGGAAAGCTAAACTACTCGCCATGGAGATTCTCAAAATGCCCAAGAGGCATCGAAATGATTAACAAAGATCAGAGGTCAGAGTCGGAATCTGAAGGTAAGGATCAAATAATGTCAGGAAATTACTATGCAATTCTTAATGCTTTCAAGATTCATTTAGGTTTCAAAACTTAGGTGGTGCAAGGCATAAGCTTTCAATTTCCAAGAGGGATCTCAAGAGGCTTAAACCAAGAGTAGGGTACGAATCAGAGTGATGCGGAAGCAATGATACCTAAACAAATGCCTTATAGTCTACCCATTCCTCACCGGTCAGAACTTAAGCTCCTATAGGGAAATCCTAAAGCAAATTTTCAAAGGTTGTCTTATGAGCGCCTACAGGGAAAGCTTAGTGGTCCTAACTTACACAGGTCAAGGGTAAATGTATTACGAGTCGTTACCTGGCTCTGATACCATAAATTGTAACACCCCAATTGTAACACCCCAACCCGGCAAGGGTAAAGATGTCACGTTAATGGTTTCATATCAGATCAAGCAAAGCATACTTCAATAGTAATACAATAAAATGTCAAAGGTTACAAATGAAGTACTAACATTATAAGGTTAAGAATGAAACAAAACTAAATACTAAGTCTGCAAAAGCAATCCTGCTAATGACTTCTACTTCAGAAATACTATCAAGGTCTTCTAAGTCCAAAAGTCTCTTCACTCATACCCAAACCCGTCGTCCTGCTTATAACCTGCCGCACACGAAAAGAAAACGTGCGGCTGAGCTTAAAAAGCCCAGTGAACAGATATAACGGAAACAAAGCAGTAGCATAATGAATAATACATGAGTAAATGAGAATGGAAGCATGAATACATGGTAAGAATACATGGTATCATAAGGGAAAGGAAAAAGGTGCATGGTAAAGAAAGGTCAGTAATCCACTACGAGCCCAGAAACATGAACATGAAATCATAATCATACCGCCATGCAGAGAGATGTTCCTCTCACTAATCCCAGAAATCAGAAATATGGAGTGATCAGCTCCCAGAGTTGTGAAAGACGTGTATCGCACACACCATCAGTCACCATGCATATCATAACATATCATAACATGAACATAATACAGAAACAAATCTAGGATGCATCCATACGCCCCTGGTGGCCATAACTCCCAACACACCAAATAAAATACAGAAAAGGGACGGGACAGGTCATCACTCTCCTGCCCTAGAGTCATGCCATCGGTGCATCGACTGACATGGACATGAAACCCTCATGCCTAGTGAGTGGCTCGTAGTATCAAACTGTGGGTCAAGGTCAAGTATCATGTATCCAATATTTAATTTAGTTTCATAAGTCAATTCCCATTTCAGAATATCAGAGTTCATAATCAGAGGTTCATGTCAGAGGTTCATACCATAAAGGTTCCATGTCAGAAAGATCATATATCAGAAATGTTTAATATCAGAAAGGTTCATAACAGAAAGGTCATGTATCAGAAAGGTTTAATATCAGAAGGGTTCATAACAGAAGGGTCATGTCAAAGTTTCATAATATTATGAAAGAAACCAGAAAGGTTCACAGAATCAAAGAACATGGCAGTGAATCAGAAATCAGAAATGAGACGAAGGCACCTTATTAAAGAAGGGCAGAATATATGTACCTTATTCAAATAGCAAGCACAACACAATAATAGCTGACAGGGATCAAGATCACTCTCTCCTCGAACCTAAAGGAGTAGAAGACAGAAATACGAAAGGGGTTCAGTTATCTTCCCATTATAAGTAACTTCTATTTTTAGTAACTTTCTATTCTTAGCAGGTTTCCATAATTAGTAAGTTTCCATTTTTAGAAGGTTTCCTCTTTTTAGCTTTTAGATTCCTCAAGTTACTCTTTTAGTCCTTTAGGTTTCATAATTTACACTTTATACCCCTTTACTTATCAAAGTTACAAAATGAAACCCTAGATTTACATAGTTTACATTTTAACCCCTCTCATTAATTTATTAACACATCACGCATTTTATTTTCCAAGATTACAGAGTGTACCTTCAAATTAACTTATTATACGAATTATACCCTCAAGTTTCACGATTCACAATTTATAACCCTTAGCTTAGGAAAATAACAATTTACACCCTTTTTACATGTCTTGACAGTTTTCAGGTATTAACTGGACTCGTTTTGAATAATTTGTAAACCATATTAAACCTTCGAAATAAAATCTATAAAAATTCACAGACGTTCCCCAGGGTCTTGAGTATTTTATGTAATTTTTCCAGATTTTATTAAGTTGTCTAGTTACGAACTAAAAATCCTTTTTCCCAACCTGTTCCAGAACCGGATTAATTAAAAACACCCGACCATTTTTCATCTTCTTTCCCAGTCTAGAAAATTTATAAAATTCTACAAAAATTCCAGTAATTAGCTAACATGTGATATATTACTCAGCTAAAAGAAAACATCCTAATTCATTATGGTTTGAAAATGATAAATGAAAAACCCGGACTGTTTTTCCAGACTTTACAAATCCGATTAGACACATAATTTTACAAAAATCGAAAAGTAACCTTCCAGGCCTCCAAAAATTACAAACTAAATTTTCCCAGGTAGCCACTTCATTGAACTTAGTTTTAGACTCAAAAACCATTACAATACCCGTTCACATCATTTATTTACAGCCGGTTAAAGTCGAGCAAAGTTCCAGATCAGAAACAGTTATCACAGAATCATGTATATACTTAGGGTTTCTTCATCCCGTTCATTAATTCTTGACATCAAACGATTTTTAGGTGAGTCCATAACATATTTAGGTTGATTAAAACAGGTCTTAACATATTCAAAACGTTTTAATTCATTACATAGCTCCTGGGTCGATCCATATATATTAGTTGTTAGGGTTTTTGTTTATGATTTTATGTGATTCTTATATGATCATATGTGGTTATATTTTTGCAAAAACAACAAGGATTGAACGAGAAAGGGATGATACAAATACCCTTGAAGCGTGATCAAACCACAAAAACACCACACGAACGAATCACTTCTCCTTCCTTCTCCCTTTGTGGTGATCGATCAACAAAAGAACCAATAGGGTTGATTAGCTTTATTATCAAAATTTTGAATGGATTAAAGTATTGAGTATATGATTACCTTAATTGATATGAACAAGATTAAGCCTTCTCTTTTTCTTCTTGATGGATCGAACAAGAAAAGTTTTAGGGTTTCTTCTCCCTTTTTTTTTTTTTTTTTTTTTTTTTTTTTTTTACCGATTAATGATGAGGGATTTTAGGGTTGTAGGGATTTTCGGTTATAATGGAATTAGGAGAACCGTATAATTGATTTGGGGTATTTAAGGAAATGATCAATTATCATAATGGCTTGATTAATCTTTTAACTAGTATGAACTTGGACTACATATTGGTCAAGGGGGGCGGCACATTATGTATTTTTTATTTATTAATTTTTTTTTTTTGTACAAACTTTATATTGTAAGGTTTTTAATTATATTGGAACTTAGGTTAAGATACATATATTGTTACTTATATAATTTAGAAGTTCTTAAAATTCAAATTCGAGGGCATTTTAGTCTTTTCACATGTTTTAGATTTTCGGGTTTTACATTTACCATCTTGCCAGAGTAACCTATTCGTTAATGTAATGCATTTCCTTTTTAATATAGAAGTTTAAGCTTCATTGTTTTTGGCTAGTAGCTTAAAGAGTGCTTATAGAAGCTGCTTATTAAACCGTGGCTTTTTCTCCCTCTGCTTATTTTCAACTTGTTTCACTTTTAAAATTTTGAATTTAACAAAACTAAATAATTTGTAGCTTATTTGGTTTAAAGGGTAAAATATCATAACAGTTTAAACCGTTTTCGTTCATTTTTTTTTTCTTGATTTCGACCGTTTTTGTACGTCTGGGACCGTTTTTGTCCATTATCTAACGTTTTCTTAAAAAGAACGTATGAAGGCGTACAAAATGTACGAAAGCGAACATAACGTAGCAAAACAAAGAAAAAAGGAGAAGGACGTATGAAAGCGAAAAAATCGTACAAAAATGTACGAAAACGTAATAAACGTTTCATAACGTTTTAATACGGAGGAAAACGTTCAAAAAAGCTTGAAAGCATATGAAAATGAGCGAAAATTGCCGAAAACCTTCAAAAATTGATGAAATCGGTCGAACACGGTCGCAATCGGTCGTAGTCGGTCTAAAACGGTATAAATTCGTCGAATCTGTCAAAAATTGTCAAAATCGGTCAAAACTAGCAAAATCGGTCAAAATTGATTGAAAACGGTCAAAAAGGGATGAAAAACGTTACAAACGGATGAAAACGTAAAAAGAAAATACAAAACGTATAAAAATGTTGTATAGTATTTGTCTTAGTTTACAAAACCTAATGCACATGACCCATGACCCATGCGAATTCGCCATTATCACCGGTCATACATGGGTTCCATTACACTATAAGCCACTACAACCCAATGCACATGACCCATTACCCATGTTAATTACCCATTGTGGATCACCAATCATGTATTAGTCGATAACATGACACTATAAGCCACTACAACCCAATGCACATGACCCATTACCCATGTTAGTTACCCATTGTCAACAGTAATGGATGTGTCGTAACATGACACTCTAAGCAACTATAACCCAATACATATGAACCATATGATGTCAAATACCCATTAACAAATGTGACCAGTGATAACCTAATGCACATGACCCATGACCCATGTGAATTAGCTATTATCACCGGTCATGCATGGGTTGCACCGGCTTGGTAGGTGTATAGTTATAGTGTGAAGGTTATATGAATTGTATTTGAAGTTATTAAAGGCGGTCATGCATGGGTTGCACCGGCTTGGTAGGTGTATACCATTTATCACAGACACTAAGAAGCAAGTATCCAGGGACCTCCCGATCATGTTATCCGGGATCGAGAAAGTTTGAACTCGGCTTGAGCTTGACTCGAAAAGCTTGATTTATTTGTAAAGATGTGTTTTCTTACACAAATTAAAATTGAAATATAACCTAAGAATCGAATTCGGTTCGACTTCAGCTCGAAAAGCTCGATACATTCATAAATAAGTATTTACACTTAGTACACTTACATACAAAATATATAAAAAAAAAAAACCTATGCTATATCACTTACAACCTCGAAAACTCAACAATAACTCGAGTCGAACTTATATAAGGTTGAGCTCAACTCATTAAACATTTCGAGTTCATTTGATAGGCTTGAGCTTGAGCTCAAAGCTCGATAAGAATCAGCTCAAACGAACTCTAGTTACTCGACAAAAGCTCAAATCATTTACGCCTTATTACTATTTTGTTATTCATGTATGTATCATAGGGGTTTTTATTATTTAGAGGGTGTTTGGATTAGCTTACTTTTGCAGCTTATGGGCTTATTTGAATTTTCAAAAGATTTATCGCTTAGTTAATAGATTGACATAAGTCAATCTAAAAGTTTTAAAACAAAGTTTTAATCGATAAAACTTTTCAACCCCTGTAACAACCGGCAATTTTCCAAAGCATATTTTAATAATAATATATATTTATTATTATTTGGTATTTATTTTCGAACTTTCCTAAACCAATTTGGACTTGAAAACGAGAAGGTATTTCACAAAACGTGAAAGCTATTCACAAATCGAGCCGGCACAACCTAAAATACTCAAAACAATTTGATTTATTAATTAAATCCGAGAAAAAAAAATACGTGTTAATACTCATTTTTATCAGAAAAATCGTTCCGGACGCAATGGCGAAAATCCCGTAATTTAAAACAGACGTTTACTACATTAATTGGGGCCCACATATTATTAATAGAAAAGATTCACAAAAAGTCATAAACACCCCCGCCCTAAATTACACCGCCCACCCCCACCTTTTTCCTTTTGGCAGAATTAGCCCCTCGTTGGGTATAAAAATAGGAAATTAGGATTTCCCCCTCACTATTACACACACACTCACCGGAATTCGCTATTCCGGCGCCGTCACCTTTTCCGGCCAAAAATTCCGGCGAGTCTCTTTTGTTACCGTTCGAGTAAATCAAGAAAAGGGGAGCGTTTCTGAGTTAGTTCGAGTTCAATGGGAGGTCATTTGCTAAGGTTTGAGCACCACCGCCAAACCACCATCATGAAGCCACCACACCGCCGCCGTTCACCACCACTTCCTTCTCTTATTCTCTCTCATTTGGTAAGAAAAACAACACCATCAATTCTTTATCTTTTTCTTTTATTATAAAACGTGTGCATCTATAAAAACTAAAATGTTTTCTTGGTAAAAATTAATAAAACAAACGTTTTATCTAAAAAGTCGTGTGGATCTATCTGTCTTTCATCAATAACCGTGCGACTCGTTACCGAGTCGACTCAACTCGGTGAGTTGAGTCAACTCGCCCGACTCAACTCACTGAGTTGGGTTGGCTCGGTGTTACTTATTTATTTCATTGCTTGATTTGCGTATTTTATGCCTGGTATTTGGGGAGTTGCATCTTGTTTGATTGTTTTGTGTTTTGAGTCTCGGATGGGTTTCGTATTGATTGTTAGATTATAGAACTCGTTTACGATTGATCTTGGTTAGTCGATTTGATTTTTTTTGTTGTCTGTTATATTATCTGACTTAAGATTTGATGGTTGTGATTTGTTATGAATTGGTTATGTGCTAGTTTTATGTGTTGCGTGCGTACGGGTCTAGATAAACCACAAGAGTGGTCCTAGTAGTGAATGTGTCGATTGGTTTATATGTGACCCGATCTGAACACCACAAATGTGGTGGTTTATTGTTTCGGTTAAATGTCTCGACACCTCCAAGGTGTCAAGTGTATTTGGGGTAAAAGGGTTTAACAAAAGAGGGTGTGTTGCGTTTTCGCATTAGGAAGCGTATGTGGGTTGAGAAAAAGAGTGTTGTATTGTTTTTGTTAATATTTGAACTTGCAATTGATGTTTGAAAACTAAAAATGCATGTGGCTGTGTTGTGTTGAGTCTTGCTAATAACAAGCATGCCAATACTTGTATTCCTTTGCAATTAGATATTTTAGATTCTTATCTATGACCTTTTTTTGTGCATGAGCATTGTGGCAACCCTTTATTTCAGCATCTGTTATTATGTTTTTTTATTGAAAGGCAACATCTATTATAATGTGTATACACAAATTGATGTTGCTTGCGCAAGACCTTAAGTTAATTGCACATTTTTTGACATATAGTTACGTGTTTATTTTAGCAGCTACAAGTATGTTCTTTTGAAGAAATTAAGATATCAACCGGTGTATTTGGTAGTGAAAAGTTTATGCAAGAAGACACGAAGGCTACTCAGGTGCTCGCTATGTAGCAACCTTTCCCTAACCATCTTGTTTAAATATTTTGTAGCACTTAGTAAACTTTGTGGTTACGCTTTGTATCTGGTACAATTGTGATACCGTAATACAATATTTGAATATCAGTATGATTATTAATATGATTTGGATTGTGGTTTGTGTCTGTATCATTACAAAAAAATAAATAAATAAGTAGTTATTTGTAATAATTTTTGCAGCAAATTTTTGGTTGCAAAATCACTTTCTTCAAAGTCGTCGCAAGCTTATTACGTTGCAATTAATATTGGTCTTTCATGCTTAATTGTATGTGACTAAATACCTAAAACAAACATGCTTTGTGTGACTAAATATTACAAAAAGCCACACAAACATAAAATTCATGTGGCCATTGGATGATCAATAGTCACACAAAATACACATTTCTTTACTTTAAACAGCATATGGTCACACTTATTAACACTTTTGGCCACTTTTTGCTTAATTGTATGTGACTAAATACCCAAAATAAACATGCTTTGTGTGACTAAATATTACAAAAGGCCACACAAACATAAAATTCAAGTGGCCATTGGATGAACAATAGTCACACAAAATACACATTTATTCACTTTAAACAGCATATGGTCACACTTATTAACACTTTTGGTCACTTTATGCTTAATTGTATGTAACTAAATATACAAAAAAAACATGCTTTGTGTGACTAAATATTACAAAAGGCCACACAAACATAAAATTCATGTGGCCATTGGATGAACAATAGTCACACAAAATCCACTTTTACTTTATTTTAAAAAGCATATGGTCACACTTATTAACAATTTTGGCCACTTTTTTTTAAATTGTATGTGACTAACTCAAAAAAACAACACCCGTTGTGTGACTAAATCATCACAAACGTCACATTCATTATATATTCATGTGGCCATAGGACGGGAAATAGTCACACAAAATACACATTTACTTGAATAAATTATCTCAAATGTCAGATATATTATATATTTATGTGGCCAAAGGACGAACAATAGTTACTCTAAAAAATCATTTGTGTGACTATAAAGTGTTTACGGTCACTAATACTGATTAATCCAACAAAACTTGTGCCTAATTTGTCACACATTTGGGTTTTGGTCACTCGTTTTCAATGAAAAAGGAAAAGAAATCAACAATGTCACCGTGGGACACCTACGGTGGCGCGATCTTTGGTGACAAACACAAAAAAAAAACGTGTGTGACTATATGCATATCGTCACACATTTTTGGAGTAACCAGTACCACTTTTTGTACCAGTGTCATATCCAATAACTGTTGTAGCTGTAGCACATCTCCATATCAGTTGCTTGTAAGCAAGTCCATTTTATTGCTTCTTCATGTTTTCATGGATATGCATTAAGCAATATCTATGTTCTGCACTTGGAAACACTTCATTCATTGCTTGAATGATACCCTATAACAATAAAGTATAATAAAATTAGAACAATTAAAGGACTGATAGAATACTGAAAACCAACCAAAAAAAGAAAATAATAATAAAACTATATTGTACCTTTTGTCTATCTGATATGAATGTAAAACTGGAGTTTCTAAATAGATCTAGGTCATCCCCCAACATGTTCGAAAACCACACCCAAGAATCTTTGCATTCAGCTTCAACAAGGGCATAGGCAACAGGATAGATCCCATTGTTAGCATCAAGTCCCACAGCTTTTAATGATTGCCCAGGGAATGGCCCACTTATAAAAGCCCCATCCAACCCCAACAGTTCCCTTCTACTAGATTTGAATCCTTGCTTTAATGCACCAAGACAGATATATATTCTCCTGAATACTCTAGTAGGACTATTATGATCTTCAGGCATTTCTACTTGACATTTGACTGTGGTTCCAGGATTTTGGGTTATCAACTCTTGAACATAATCCCTTATCATAGAATATTGACCCTTGTGATCACCCATTATCAGTTTGTCAGCTGCTGCCTTATCTTTGAATGCCTTCATGCGAGAAACATTTAATTCCCATTTCTTCTTAAGTGCATCTTGAGCTGCTTTTGTAGGAATTTCTGGATCCACTGCTACTTCATCCATGATTTGAAGTAATAGAAACTTGTAGTTGTAAGCTATAATGTCCCTTGTCTGTAGACATAAATGCCCACTTCTATGAGTCTTGCATAGCCAAGTTTCCTTACCTAACTCTTTAGTGCAATAAAGTTCCCATGGACATCACTGATTTCTAGCATCTTCAATTATTCTCTTGCCTTTGTCTTTGTCTGTAGAAGCAACTTTTGACTTAGACCTAGTTCTTGGACCACTGGACTGACTTGCACATTCGTTGGAAGGCCCATCCACAGAAGGCCCATCATCATTAAGGTCAAAAATAGGGATGCTACCAAAACATTTGGCCCTAACTCTAACTTTGTCATTCCTTACTAATTTGATTTTCCTTCTAGTTTCTATGGAATGCATGTAAACTCTATCTTTTATCTCCTTACTTGTACCAAATCTCTGTCCTGCAAAAAAACCAAACTTCTTAACTACAAATTCGTCTTTCTCTTTCTCCTTTCTTAACTGCCTAAGTTTCTGTTGTAAAACACTATCTGCACCATCCTCTTCTTCACTATCAAATTCTTCGTTATCAACAACATCTAACACAGTATCATCAAACATAGAATCTGGAATTTGTTTATTTAAACTTGCCAAAAGATTAGGTTATTGATTATGAAGTGAATTCGCACCAAAACAAAAACGTAAATCAACATGAGGTTCATGTATAATGTTAGTCTCATCATAAAAGACCTCATTATCGTCCTCACTTTCACTAACATCCTCCTCACTATCTCCATCATAAACATAACTCTCATCATCATTCTCAAAGGGACTACGTGGTGAAAACACATCATCATAACTATCCTCTACACCAGTATTATTAGCATTCATTTGATCACCACCTACATTAGCATTCATTTGATCACCACCTACGTTAGCATTCATTTGATCATTAGTTCTATCTAAGCTCGCAGAATCAACACCTACATTATTAGAATTCACTTGATCATTAGTTTTCTCTAAACTACCATGATCATCAACTACCATATGATCCACATTATCAATGTTTTCTTAATTTTGATCTACCCTCACGTTATCATCAAAAACCATATCATTTAGCTCATAATCCTCTACCCTCAAAGAATCTTCAACTTCATGTTCCTGACTAACATTATCTTCAAACTGACTTGAGTTAATACTACCAAATACCCCATCGAGTTCATCTAGTTCTGCATCTAAAGCTGGAAAATAAGACTCTTTAACAGGTAACTGAGTAAACCTAGACTCTTGCGTAGGTATTTCATTTACCCTTGCCTCTTGAGTCGGTAACTCAATAAACCTAGACTCTTGAGTAGGTATTTCATTTACCCTTGCCTCTTCAGTAGGTAACTCACTAATTTCATCACTTACTTCTGCCTCCTCAGGTATAACGTATTCCAATAGTAGCCTCTTAGAACGATTTCTTCTAGAAGTACTACTACCAATACGACTAGGGTTAGTAGGACCAACATCATTGTCCTCATATATTTCATTAATAACAACACCCAATGCCTGCTTTGGCTTGAAGTAAGTTCCTACTTTGGACACAACATGTTCTATGTACACTTCAATAACCTTATGCTCACCTATAAACTGACTTAAAAAATGTACATCGTCATCACTACATAAAGAATGCAAGCCAACATCAAGATTCTTACCAGGTTCAAGAAAGTTATAAAATATTATCTTTCTATCTGTCCAACGCGGGTCTTGAACCATATCATCTAACTCGTGAATCTAGAAGGTTTCAATATCGACCATATCAACAATACTTTTCCTACCCCCACGGTATAACCTTCCAGGAAAAAAGTGAAACTGACCACCATGGTGTACCCTCATTGTAAAGACAGTAGGATGAATTTCTGCAAAAAATAAACCATAATTAGAACCTAATCTTTGAAATATAAACCAAATTACAACAAATGCAACAAAATTAAAACCAACAAAACTAACAGACAACACTTACTATAATCCTCTTTTGCACACGAATACAGATCTTCATCACTGATCAGAAAGTTCGCACCTTGTATCTTCCATTTGAGAGTACCCATTTTGGGAACAAGCATAACAAAATTACGAACCAACAATTGGGGAAAAAGAATGGGGTTGATCTATGTGCTACAGAGAGAAGTTGTGATGATTTTTGTGAGAGAAATTATGTGAAAATGTGTTGAAAAAGGGAGATATAATGGGCGGGAACATTGATATGACAAGTAGTCAGAAGGTAGCTGGTAAAGTATCAAAAAGTGATAGGACAAAATTGCCCTCGTGTGACCTGCATGTGTGGACCGAGATAACGAGCGTTAGAAATTTGGACTGGCTGCGTAATATTTTAGAGATCGTGGACTAAAAAAGCAACAATTCCCGCTTTTAGATGTCGTATGAAATATGGCATAAGTTTAAGGACCAATGGTGAAGTTTACTCTAATAGTAATAATAAATAAACCAGGATACCTCCAGATTACTAGCGCGTAGCCGATGACCAAATGATAGAAAATTCTTGGTGGTGCATCTTACCTAAAACTCTGATACCATGTAAAATACCAATATATATTTTATTGATTGTGTGATTAATTGAGATTACAATAACCTATATTTATAGGCTAACATAATCTTGATGAACAAGATACCTAATCCTATTAGGAGACTAAATAAACATAATAAAGATTAAAAAAAAAAAAAAAAACCATATACATATTTTATTGTCTCTGCTCAGCGATCTTCCACGGGCTTATTCTTATCGGAGTCTAAGTGTGCTGAGGAAATTCTTGAGCGCGCCCATACGCAGAAGTGTAATCCATGCAGGACTCCAGTGGACACGGAGTCCAAGTTAGGGGCTGATTGTGATCCTGTTAGTGATCCTACGCTATATTGGAGCTTGGCTGGTGCTCTTCAGTATCTCACTTTCACCCGCCCTGACATTTCGTAGGGCATGTTTGGCATTACAACCATCATCCTCGAGAGCCTCATCTTGCTGCTTTGAAGGGCATTCTTCTCTATCTCCGTGGAACTATTGATCATGGTCTTCAGCTTCATGTCTCTTCTACTAATCAGATTATCACTTATAGTGATGCCGATTGGGCTGGCTGCCCTATTACTCGATGATCTACCTCGGGCTATTTGATTTCATGTCTATGTTGCTGCATTTTCTTTCATGGTTATGATCGACCCATTTCCCCTTTAGTTGTTTTTTTGTGTTTTAATCGTTCGGCCTGTTAAAGAATATTTCCGGGACAGTTTTCTAGGTTTGATCAGTTGACCTGTTTCACTTTTAGGGTATTTTTTAAGTTTTTTACATTTGGTTCAGTTGCTTGATTTCTTTTGGTATCATTGTCCATATAGGTCTTAATATAAGTTAGGTACCATCATGAATCAAACGTGGGATCGAAATCATTGCGCATTAGAGGAGTCAAAATCAGAGGATTAAGCGAATGTTCACTACTACATAATTGGGTTTAGAGACCCCTTCATTAATACCCTTTCTAAGAAAAAACGGTCTCAATTAATGTTTTTCGTCTGGCCAAAAATATCAAGACCGGTATTAAATAAAAAACCCGGTTTTGATATAAACAACAACTCGAGACCGGTTTTTAAATAAAAAACACGTCTCTTTTAGGCCTAATGTGGACAGGTTTTAATTTTGAAACCCGGCCTCTATCTATTGTTTACAAGCAGACATGTTTTAAGAAAAAAAAAATGGTCTTGATTCCCCAAATTTTCAGCGGGACTTTTTCCCCTTTTATTCTTTTCAAATATTTTCAATGAATTTCAACCTTTATCTATCTCTTTTCAAATATTTTCAATGAATTTTCAGCAGACATGTTCCTTTATCTATCTCTTTTCTTTAACACCCACACTCACAGCAGTCATACCACTATGGCACAGCTCTGCCACCGCCACTTGTGCCACTGCCCATCACTCTTGTTTATCGGCATATTTATATCAAAGGTTTGTAAAACTTGAACGAAATTTGTCATTTTTGTAATTATCATGTATTTTTTTTAAACTTATTTGTTTGTTTTCTACTTCCTGTGTTAGATCAGTTAATTGATTTTTTGACTTTTAGGTTTTATAGGTTAAAGCTAGCTTACTTTAGTAGTGTTTGTCTCATAAGGAATAGAGGTTATGTGAGAAACTTAGAGTTAGTTAGGTAGCAGATTCATGTGATTCAAGCTTGCACATAAAGTGTTTGATGAAATGCTTAATTTTGTTTTTATGTTTTTAAGAAACAATCTGGTGTGTTTGTACTTTGTAGTTATTGGTTTAATTAAACCTTGAGTCTTTAGTCTGTTCGGTTCTTCTTACAGTCAAAGAGGTTTAAGATTTAGTAGCTTTGTGTTGTGTGTTAGTGACTTGTTTATCTTGGTGTTCTTGTGGGTTTGTCTATAATATCTCTACTTCAAAGCAGTGGATGGCAGTTTTGTCTATAATAAAGGAAAGGTATGTTGTGTCTATTAAGCGACTGATGTTTTTTATATGGTTTTAAAGTATAGGTTCTATCGTTGTATGTAGTTATTAATGTGTTTTTAACTGCATAGGTGCACAAAGTTCCTGCTACTGATATGGAGGCGCTTAATGGTTTGACAGAGTGCATCCTTAGTGGTCTCCTTTCCGTTGACGGTCTTAAGGTTGTTGTTCAAATTATTCATCATTTTAATCGATTGATTTAGTTTAATAGGTTACTTTATAAGTCGTAATATGGTTGTTTGGATTGATCATTTAGTTATTGTAGATTACTACTACTAGTTTATTTATAGGAGCGATGTTATTGACTAATTTTGATAATTTATTAGATGTTACTCATTGTTTAGATTCATCATCTTAAGATCTGAGATGATTTATACAAGAATTTTATTATATTTTGTTTCGAGTATAAATTTTAAACACAAAAACATAAATCGAGTGAACAAGAATTAAAAAAGAAAAAAAAAACAACAACAACAGTAGGGGCTGATGATACCTTCTATTGGCCGTTTTTGACCGATTCATTTCAAATTGCATAGGGCCGATATTTACATGTTAATAACAGTGAAAGGAATTTATCGTATGATATGACAATTACTTCACTTATCTAATTTTGACTATATTATATTATTATGTGTGCTAATGTCTGTATTGGTGCTTTGTGACTTGATTGGTTTGCTAGGCCTATGTTGTTGACAAAAACTGAAATTAATAAATCTGACTACCCAGATCGAAATTTAGATTCATTTGAGAAATGTATACGATAGTTATTGCCGTTATGCTAAATTTAGCAACAACCTAACATTAGTAAGATTAGATATTATTTTTGGATTTTAAATTTTTAGTATGATTAATATTTTACTTGATTTTCTACATTGGTATTACACTATTGTGGAAATCGTAACACATTGTAGAAAGGAATTTGCATTCTTAACGACTTAATGAAAGTAAATGTACACCATGGCTGGCTATGTTGGATGTTTATACGGAACTTGTAAGATGTAGTTCCTTTAGTTGTGTTGTTCTGATCTAATGGGGGTGACGGATTATGTTGGATTTGCGACAAATTTTAATCGTTATATATTTTGGATACAAGTTGAAAGTTTTTCCGTTATAGGACATATAGATTTACAGTCTCTAATACTCTATGTTTTGTAAATCAGGTTCTGCACATGGACAGGAATGACTACTACGGAGGAGAATCAAGCTCACTCAATCTTATCCAGGTTTGTGTCGTTAAACGCTTATTACGGTACAAGGTATAAGGTGAAGTTTCATATAGATCTTAGTAACACGAACTGTTGTAAACCTACAGCTCTGGAAGAAATTTAGAGGAAGTGACAAACCTCCAGCTCACTTAGGCTCTAGCAGAGATTACAATGCGTATGCTTCTCTTCATTTTACCGTCAACTTTTCCATTTATTGAATTGTTAAAATTACTTCTAATATTATTTTGCTGTACGTAGTGTTTGACTAGTATGAAAATATCAGCAGAACATGAACCCCCAATCACTGGAATAATTGATTACCTTTAAAGACCATAGGAAACACAAAATGCTTCTTAAGGGACAAGTCTCAAAAAATAAGTTGAGAACAAAAGAACTTCAGGCCCGTATAGGCAGAAAACAACTTAATAGCACCCAAGCATTGTAGTATACGAATTGCAATGTATATGTTAATATTTTTCAAACATATCATTTTTTCTCCATAATATAGATAGGAGTAAAAAAATCAGTTTTTCAATTATACTGGCCAAATACACATATTGAGATTGCACCAGCTCACCGGTAATGGAGATGATATATGTGAATTCTCATCATTTGTATACGAGATTAGCGAAAATTGTTTTTTGTTGCTTGTAGCTTGTTAAACAATAAACAGGAGCATTGGGCCATTGTTCTAATAAAGTGTTATACACTTTCCTTCTCAAGCTCCACTAATACTATCTTATTTTCGCAGTAAATACGGTCTTGATGACAATACTGTGGATTTCATTGGCCACGCATTAGCTTTGCACAGAGATGATCGCTACTTGAACGAACCTGCACTAGATACAGTGAAGAGAAAGAAGGTGTAAACATGTTTTCAGTTTGTGCTGTTTTTCGTTCCCTTATTTGCTAAAATTGATGATAACTAACTTCGTTCTATTGTAATTTCTGCACTAGCTTTATGCTGAGTCACTTGCACGTTTCCAAGGAGGGTCACCATACATTTATCCTCTGTATGGTCTAGGCGAGCTTCCTCAGGTACAAACTTTTTTAACATAGGTTTTAACGTTATCTTGCTCTCGCACTTCAACCTTTTTGTTTGTTTGTTTCACATTTTCTTTTCTTATAAAAGTAAGAACCTAAATATAAGAGGCGGAGGTTTAATGTATTACTTGAACATATTCTGCAGGCATTTGCCCGACTCAGTGCTGTTTATGGTGGAACCTATATGTTGAACAAACCTGAGTGCAAGGTATCCCGTATTATCCCTTCTATCGATTTTGTTTTCTGAGTCCCAGTTCTAAAGCAAGTACGGGGAATTAATCTTTACTATTGCCAGGTTGAGTTTGATGAAGAAGGCAAGGTTTGTGGTGTCACCTCAGAGGGTGAAACAGCTAAGTGCAAGAAAGTTGTTTGTGATCCTTCCTATTTGCCTAACAAGTATATTATCGAGGAAGTTGTTTGAGGATATTGTTCGTGCAACTAAAGGAATCGAGAGCATGTTATAGATTTAGATCAATGGCTACAAGTGGTTAAATGAGTGTTTACAAGTTTCGGTAGATTTTTAGCTGTAACTTGTTTTAGTTGTTGCTTAGCTAAAAGTTTGCACATTGATACGATACATTTCATTTTGAGGTGAATTTAACTTGTGTACTTATTAATAAAGTTTTTTGGTTGGCTCGAACTCAATATTACTCCAAATGCATGATTTTTAGTGGCTGTTTGGGATTGGTTATTGATCGGCTGTTTGGGATTGTTTATTGAAAGTGCTACTAGTAGTTTCAATAAGCAATTCCAAACGGTCTCTTTTTTAATAAAAAAATAAGCAAATAGACAGGTTTTTACCATGCAAACCAGTCCCTATTAGTATTTAAAAGCATATTTTAGTGACAAAAACCGGTCTTCTTTTCATTTTATGGACGTGTTTTTATCCTCAAACCGGTCTTGAAATCAAAATAGAGTCCGGTTTGAAAACCGGTCTCATTTGATTTTCACATGGAGACCCCCCCTCATAGAGACCATATCGAAAACCGGTCTTGTTTACGTGTACAACAGGTCTCAAAACTCCTTTTTGTAGTAGTGGTTGATAACACAACATTTCCAGGGAAGGAAGATGGATTGTACCCATTCTCATTTATTAGGAGGTGTAAGGGGTTGCAGTAGATGATTTTATTTAGATTGATTTGTGAGTTTGGAAGGTTGGAGTGTATTTCTGCTTCATCTTCCGTAGTCCTTACTTCTTAGTTGAAGCACGATAAGTCGAGCTGATGTACCAATTGGGCGGGTCAACTTGTTTTTAGTTTATCTGTTAAGAGGTAGGGGTGGGGGAGTATTCATATAATTAACCTGGAATTAAATTAATGCATTATGGATGTTATAGGAGGTTCTATTCATTTAAAATACATTATAAGCGACTTTAGATCCAATCTAAAAGTATGCCATGTTTATAAGCGACTTAATTTGTATATTGTGGCCTAATATATTCTATAATCCGACAATGTTTCCTCTGAAACTAGTTATTTTGATTTGCCCCGTTTGACCGCATATAGATAAAACATAACCTGGGTTAATTCATACGTAATAAAAAGTTCGAAAAGTGTCTCCTCTCTCAAGAAGTTTGGCCTTTTCCTCATGGATTTTATTTACTTGAACAAACGACCAAACTTGTTTGAAAAAAATTGATCCCCATACAAGAAATGAGTTCCCGTATTTGGCATGTATGCTATGTTAAAATGCGCAGCTGCACATCATACATAGGCCAAATGTAATGATAAAAAATGGTAATACTAATGACGATATGATTTGGTTTAGCATGAGAAAGTTCAGTAGGACAACTTCATAATTTTCAAGGGTTGCTTTTAGATGAATTTGTATTAAGACTGAAAAGTAAATATGATGTGGTTTCAGTTATGATTCTTGTTATTTGGTCACTTTGTTTTCGTAATAAAAGATCGTGAACTAGCAACCAAAGATAATACTTGATTTCAATCAAGTTATACTCAGTCATTCTGTAAATACACGGGTCTATAAACTAGCATTCATATATCCTGTATTGCAAGATGATTCTTGTATGTGAAAATAATTTACAAAAAATAATATAACAAAATATTAAATCGCATTTGGCAAGAAGGGATCTGATGGTTCTGAACCCTTCTGTTGTGTTCCTTTTACAACTGAAAAAATCCAGTAAATAACTCCAGATGAAAAGAACCCGAAAAACCATGCATTATTGTAGATAGTCACTAATAGCTCCGGGACTGAATTCAAGATTCCAATATTCTGTAAGAACCCTGGAATCACTGGCAAAATCCCAATAATCATAGCTCCAATTGCTACTAAATTGTAACCTCTGTAGTAAAAGTAATTCCCAACTGGATTCAAACTGTACAAGTCGTTAACTTTAAGATTTTGGCCCTTTAGTAGATAATAATCGGCCAAAATGATCCCCGCTATTGGTCCCATTAGTGCCGAATACCCCACAAGCCATGTGTATACAAAGCTTTCACTCGATTTAAGAAGTCTCCATGGCTGAAATGCAATTCCAAGCAATGCAGTTAATAAGGCGCCTCGTTGGAAGTTGAATGTGGATGGTTTTAGGTTCACGAGGGCATTTGCAGGAGCTACAACATTGGCGGCAATGTTGGTTGTGATTGTTGCAAGTGTGATTCCAAAAATGGAAAGGATCATGGTTCCGAACCCGCCTATTGCTCCTAATAATTGAATTGGGTTCGAGATCACGCGCCCGAAAATTACTTGGGTCGATGCAGTCACTGCTAAACCGACAAATGTGAACGCACCCATGAAAATTGGTAACCCAGCCTGACCCATGATCTGGTCCTTCTGGCTTTTCGCGTATCGTGTGAAGTCCGGGATGTTAAGTGCTAATGTGGCCCAAAAGCTTACATTTGCGGTTAATGAAGGGAAAAAAAGTGACCAAAATTCCGAGATCGAGAGGCGTGAAGACATCGAGAGAATATTACCAAAACCACCCGCATTAACATAAGCCCAAATGAGTAAACATGATGTGAGAACAATCAATATAGGGGCTGAATATTTTTCAAGTTTTCTAATTCCATCCATTCCTTTTAGTACTACTATCAATTGAGCAAACCAAAATACCAAAAAACAAATAAACTCTACTGGAGAAGTCCCAAGCCATGAAATGGAATTGGCTAGTGATGAGTTTTTAATAGAATTTGGCAAAAGTAAAAAAATTGCTTCACCACCAATCCATGTCTCAATTCCATACCAACCACAAGCTACCAATCCTCTAAGTAAAGTTGGAATATGTGCACCATGGATTCCGAAAGCCGATCTAGCCAAGACCGGAAACGGAATTCCATAACGGGTCCCTGGATGACCCGTTAATCCCAACGCTATAAGCGTGATTATATTCGCGGTAACCACGGTTAATATTCCTTGCCACCAAGCCATGCCAAGATCCACTAGGCTACCAGCAAGGTAATAAGTTGGAACACCCACTACTAAACCAACCCATAAACTCGCCATTTCCCAACCCGAATAAGTTCTTTCGCTTGCCTTGGTTGGTGCTAGATCATCATTAGTCAGAGTTGGGTCGGGCTGGAAGTCATCAGACTCTGGAATAGAATTGCCTAGAGTGGATGCCATTGGTTTTAAGAAAAAGTGTTTCTTGTGTAGGGAAATAAGTGGTTTGAGAGTTAAGGTGGTTGGAATTGGTATGAAGGCATTGGAATTCGGTCTTGGTATTGAGAAAGTATGATGTTGATTATGGTGGTGGGGATGTCGACGCAGATTAAACCTCAATGACATGGAAGTCATAATTCCAGAGTTTAAGATTACTAAATGAAACGAATGGATGTATGGAATCTATTTTGGACTTTGGGGATGTGTTATGAGTGGCGGATGTGATTCCAAATTTCCAATGCATCTCTCGTGCATTATAAAGTACATATTTAAAAATAATAATAATAAAATACAATATAAAAAATATAAAAAAAGAAAAACATCTATAAACATAACTATTTAATAAATGTTATTTTTAAAATACCGCTAAAATAAAGTATTACATATTGTACAAACTAATAAAACATACAAAACTTCAAACAATTTATATGCAAACAAGTTGATGGTAGATATGGTTTTAAAAACCGGACCGGACCAACGGGTTCAATCGGGAACCGGAGTCGCCAACGATTCCAGTTCCACTAGCCACTAAAAGCCTCTCAAAAACGAACCTGAGAGGACTGTCGGAACTGGTAAAAACGGATGAATCGGGTCGGACCAGAATCATTTCCCTTTTTGTTTTTCAGGTTAATTAGCTCATCATTGCTATTTTGTTGGTGCATGAATTTTAATCATAGGATATTCGTCTAGGCAACGCGCGAGTAGTGCTAGTGTTATAAAAAGTAATATAGCCAATTTTTAAGTTGAAATAAAGACAAAGTCTTGTTGTCATTTTGAACTAAATTATTTGACAATGTATCTCACATGTTACGACAACTAGTTTATTCGTTTTAAATTAAAAATGAATGAAGACACGTCTTTTAATTTGACTTTCATAAAGTTGATGTTTAGGGAGCTAAATATGTATGTGTGCTAATTATTAACTTATCGTACTATCATAATACAACAAGTGTTTAAAGTTTATTGAATAACATTTGTTAGATGACTTGGTTATGCTCGAAGCTTAACTGTGAGCTTAGGGTCCATAAGTTTTAGTGTTATTATTATGTTGCTCGTTTAAAATGCTAATATGTTATTCTTTTGCTAGTATTTTACATGTTATCCATGCTTTAGATACAACTCATCACAAATTTGTTACCTCTAATCATCGGTTGCTTGTCGTTGATTTGGAAAGATCCCGACCTATTTATTTTCTATGTTTTCTTACCATTTTAATTTCTTTTTATTCATAAATCCTAGCCTACCAAACCCTAGTCGTCAAAACATACTCATGTTATGTAGATTTAGTCATCAAATCAATTTTGTCTCATCAACCTAACTCCTTGTTTTATCGCCAAATCATTATCTTTAAGTAATGAAATGCCTTTATGGTGACCTTAGTTGGGAGTTCTCTAAGTTAGATAGCAAATACTACTGCATTAATATAAGCACAGTAAAATACTTTCTACGTAGGCAATATATATATAGCTGTAAACATAGTAAACTAAGGGCATATTTGGTGAAGAGAAATTTAAAAATGAAATGATGTAGAGAATAGAAATGAAATGTAAAGAAGTAAAATTTGTCTGAAAAAATAAATAATTAAATTGTTTGATTTTACATTTAGTTAAGTTGTTTGTCATTAATACCAATAATGGTATCATTTTAACAAAAATAAACTAATTTTCAAATATCCAAAGTGTTATATGAATGAAATTTCTTGAAACAAGTATAATTAGTCAAACTTTGCTTGTATTGTCTCAATTAAAGAAATACTTTTCTTAAATTATCATATACGAGTAGTTGTTTTATAATTAAATTAAAGTTACTATAACCCAAACTTAGAAGTTTGATTACACGTGGTTCGTTTTTTTGTGGCCAAATCAAATTCTCTTGTGTAACTCACAATTCCAAATCCAATTAAGAAGAATTGAGAGAAATCAAATTACAAAGACAAAATTTCCCGAGGGACTTTCAGACTTTCCGCTTTTTATTTTTCTTGATCCACCAAACAAAGGAAATGAAGGCATTTCAATTTCTCCTCCCTTATTTCCTTTAATCAAACACAACCTAAAAATATGTCAAGCTTTTAGAAAGGTTAAACTGAATTGGTAAGTTAAAATTTTGAAGATAATGATATGAAACCAGTACGTACATTAGAAATGGGTCTGGCTCTGGCTTCTAATTAAATTTATTAGGTATATTGACCTTTATGATTATAACCCTTTTCTAGCCCAGACTCTAACATGTCTACTTTTTAAGGAGAATATATGCATGAAACTTACTCAAGACCTTTGGTTTAGTGATATATGAGTGGGCTATCATCCAAAAATTTGTGGATTCAAGACTCGTTGGAGAAGTTTGTGAGATATTACGTGTGAGATATATGATATACGCATGAAACTTTGATGTTTAGTTAAAGGAAGTAAGAAGAAAATTGAGCAAGTATAAATTCTCCCCGGTTTATATCGTCTTCTTCGTGCCATGTTATGGTGGGTGAAAAACTCATTCAAACAAAAAGCCTATCTTGAATTGAACATGTTGCCTAGCTATTTTTTCTATTAATCAAACATTAGATATATCTAAAAGCAACCGTTGGTTATTAAATGAGTGTGTCCAGCATTCATTTTCAACATGTTCTATCAATAAAAAATCCTTAATCTCTAATCACGGCATTAATAATTATGTATATTAAAATGTATTAGAATCAACAAATCATACAACTTGATAAGTCAATGACGCTTGATGCATGCATTAAAAATCCAATTACCTAACAAGACAAATACCCTACATAAATTATCAAACCCGACACAAAAATTAACCATTACGAAAACAGACACAACGCTCACCAAACTCATGTGCGCGCGAGTAGTGTTATGGACCATCCCGAGCCTAACACGTGTCACGTTGTAAGTAGAAAAAATAAAGAAAGTCAGCAGCATACATGCCTTGGAAGGTATTATTTTCACTCTCGTCACAACCACAAACACATTATCTTTGTTGTTCTTTTCTCTCTCAATGCAACCACAAACACATTATTTTTGTTGAATTATCTTTCACCACAACAATCTTTAAAAATAAAAAAAATAAAAATATATATATATATATATATATATATATATATTATATATCAAGATCAAATTTATTCATATCTTAGTTAATTTAAAAAACATAACCAAAACACAATAAATCATACAATGAATCTTATTCCAGCCTTTATTTATTTATTTATTTTTTACATACCCACATCTAGGATCATTATAAATCATAACAGAGACCTACGAATCCAACTCACCCTTATAAATCTTATAACCAAGATCACTACAAGAGAGCATCATCAACTACATGTTTTGGATTTACATCGGTGGCCGAATAGATGGTGCGCGCTCAAGAGGGAAGCGCACGCAAGAGTGAACCAAAAACTCAAAGTCGATCAGTTAGGTAGTGTGCGCAGGAGGTGTGCACGCGTAAGTGTTTGCATGCTTAAGGCCACATGGAAGCATCTAAATGAACCAAAAGTCAAAAATGGACAATTGTTGATCAATGGGCGGTGAGTGCAAGGGTTTGCGCGCCCTTGTCTGTTTTACCTTGCTTTTTGGTTGCACACTTTGTGTTTTCATAATATACTCGGAAAATTATCGTTTCTCGTAACACGTAGTTGGTACGTGTTCTTTGTTTTATGGAGTAAATTTACATAAATAGTCCACGTAGTTGGTACGTGTTCTTTGTTTTTTTTTCTCGTCTAATTATTTTTCTTTTAATTTGCATCATGCATTGTTAGGCTATGCACAACCGGCCGAGTTATATCAATCGGTCGCTTTGTTTTTTCATATCCGACCGATATTGAGATCGGTCGGTTCCAATGTGGTATATCGGTCGCTTCTTGGGTTAAGGCAACATAGGTCCTTCAACCGACCGAGTTTAAAGCAAACAAAACACACATTCCAAATTCTATCCGTTGCATTTAAAAAAAAAAAAAAAAAAAAAAAAAAAAATCAACCTTATAAATACCCACCTCAAACACACATCTAAACACACAATTTCAAACACAATTCATATTCAACTTATCATCCATAAACAACTTCTCATC
The DNA here is from genome assembly GCA_021014915.2 of Artemisia tridentata subsp. tridentata. Taxonomy (NCBI): domain Eukaryota; kingdom Viridiplantae; phylum Streptophyta; class Magnoliopsida; order Asterales; family Asteraceae; genus Artemisia; species Artemisia tridentata. The sequence continues at coordinate 67,092,183 of CP139503.1, read as the reverse complement.
ATGTCAAAGAAAAACACTCCCATATCAAAAGACCGACGATCCCAACTACCCCAAAATGCCCCGAATTTGAACTTCTCGCCGGAAAACAACTTCCAACTAACCGGCATAACACCACCACAACAACGGGGTATTCGATTTCGTGCACCCTCTTTTAGTATTGTAATGTTTTTATTATTAACGAATTTTAAGTTTTTTTTTTTAAATGTTTGATTAAGGAAAAAAAAATGAGTTATCGACTGTGGCATTTTGGTCGCTTTTGATCGCCGGAGAAAGAAAAATGATGTGGCAACCGGTGATCCATGTCGCTTGGGTTAACGACTGTGCATAGCTTTAGGGTGCGTTTGTTTAGTGGGTTTGGATTCAAAGTAATGGATTGATTTCCATATATGATTGTTTGGTTGGTTTTGGGCCCACACTTTTGGGAATCAAGGAATGAGATTTCATTCCCCCCAAATTTGGTGGGTTTTTACCTTTCCATCTAATCAAATTTTTTTTTTAATTGATCAAATTTTTTCAACCACACATTATTTATTCTTTTTCTTATTTTATAATTTTTTCAACCATAAATTATATATAATAATATATTTTCTCTCCTCTTACTTTTTTCTCAAACCTTTCTCAAATCTTTCAAACCTTTCTCAAATCTAAATCTAATTCCAATTCCACTTGCGAACCAAACGCACCCTTAGTTTATTTGGGAAATTTGTTGAAAGATGTTACACTGTACACATTCTCTCACATGGAAGCTTCAAAAGTGCATTTTTTTAGTTTATATGTTTTAAAATAAAAAATATCAACACTACACTTTCTCTCTCTATATCATGTGCTCGTTTAGGAGTCTCATGTGCGCATGGAGTTTTTAATTTATCATTTTTAGAAAATTTGTTACATTATGTGTTTCGTTAATTTGATTTTAATGTGATATAATTTAATTTATTTAATATATATTTTTAATTTCATTAAATACATACCTTTATGTGTTTGATTTACATTTCATTTAAAAAGTACATTTATTTTAAAAAGTTGATAACAACGTATATTCACTACAACAAAAGAGAGGACGGGCGACCAGAGTTTTGGCGGGGACGCTTCTGTCCCCGCCGAAAGTAGCTAAACTACAAAAAATGTGCTGAGCTGGCACAAAGTCTCGCTGACCATTTACAAAATTTTCAACGCGGGCTTTTGGCGGGGAATGTTTCACATATTTGCCAAACTTTGACCAAACTTTGGAGCGCTTAATCGTTCGCGCCTTTTTTTCCCTCTCTACTGTCCCCGCCGAAAGAAAATATGCATATTTTTCGTTTTTGGCGGGGACATGTCCCCGCTGAAAATGTCAAACATTTTGGCTCCAAAAAGGTAAGTTTATCGCGCCAAAATTTAGCGGCTTTTTTGCGGGGACATGTCTCCGCCGAAAGTATTTCCCGCCGAATTTTCCTTTTACCCCGCCAATTTTTTACTTATATATATCGTATAATGAAATTATCACAAAACACGTAAATTCTCACAAAAAACACACATAACAATGGATGGTTTAACGCCGGAACAGGAATGGTCAAAGGCTTTATCACACGAGCTCCTGTATAATGAAATTATACTTCATTGGGGCTGGAAATTTTTTGATGAATATGGTTCTTATGAGAACTGTGCACCGTGGCAGAGAGGCAAGATTCTGGAATGGTTGAGGAGAAAGCCGTACTATAGAGAGTATTTGGAAGAGCTAGATGCTGCTGAAGCTCAACGTGCTGCTGAAGCTCAAGCTGCTGCTGTTGGAGGTGACGATGAAGCTGAAAGCACGTTGGACCTCGACACCGAATTTGGTAATCTGGAAAATAGAGTAACAAATCTCGAAGCTACGTTTGCACGTATCAAGGAAATGAGAGCAAGGAAGGGAAAAGATGGTGCGAGTTCCAGTAAAGCGGGAAGTAGCCGCAAAAAATAAAATAAACGGGTTGTTTCGTTTGGTTGTCGAGTTGTTTAGTTTGAGTTGATTCGTTTGGTTGTCGAGTGTTGTTTAGGGTTTGGTTGTCGAGTTGTTTAGTTTGAGTTGTTTCGTTTGGTTGTCGAGTTTTTCGTTTGAGAACTCTTGCGTGTTTTAAATAAAATGTTTGCCTTCGTGTTTGTTAATTGTGATATTGTTTCTTCAAATAAGGTCATAAACCCAAAAACCCTTTTTGTGCAGGAAATAAGCAATCCCAAACACCCCTGTTTGGACAGCATAAACCAAACGGCCTTTGTGGGCTGTTGTTAACAAAACAACATAAACCAAACGGCCCTGTTTGGACAGCATAAACCAAACGGCCCCTTATGGTTGAATCTTGATGGATACTTAAGTTTTCACAGCAACAACAACATCATTGGAAGTAATTTACCAAACAACATAAACCAAACAGCATAAACCAAACGGCCCTTCGTTAAACATCTCCTCAGTTCCATTCTTTGTGATATTGTTAGTTGTTATATTGTTCCTTCAGTTCCATTCTTTGTGCATATGTAATTTAAAACATACGTATTACTCCAACATTAAAGCGTACGAATTAAAAATATAAAGCACGTTCGACATCAGTTTTCACAACAACAACAACATTTTATTAAACAACAACAATAACACAACAATCAACAACAACGACAATAACAGCAACAACAACAACCTACATACGAAGATTTCCCATATCACCTAGCATGTCATTATAAAGGTCGTGAAATAAGGCAGCTGAATCAATTGTGTATTTGTTTGGATGCATATACACTTCTAGCATTTTATTGAGTACCATTATCTGGTGATTCAGTTTGATGCAGTTTGAGCGCTCTGTATTTCCAGGACTCGATGTTGAAGGTCCTGCAGTGTAACGAGTTGGAGTTATGGATGGTCTTGCGGAATGAGTTGGAGGCATTGAAGCTCCAAGAGAACCGGTCATTTTGGCTAGTCGTTCCTCCTTTCATAAAAAAAAATCGCATCCAAACTCCTTTGTCCCACCCTGTTAAAGAGTAAAAACTATTATTTTTAACAAATAACCAAATTATTTATATAACACACAAAAAATTATGTAATTGTTCACATTTGATAAAGGACACGCATAGTATTGTTTACCAAGGGAATAAGGTTTATGCGATTCTCGCAGAATTACGTCTCCTCGTTTACAAGGACAAGCAAAAGCTTCAATTTCCGCCATCTTCACCATGATAACAGTGTGTGTTTGTGGTTGTGAGGTTAAGTGGTTTTGAGTATAAGAGGTTGTGAAGTTGTGTGGATAAGATGTTAGTATATAAGAGCAGGTCTTGGTGGAAAATTTTTGGCGCCAGTATTATGGTGGGAAAGTGTATAACCATAACATCTCGGCTCATTCGTTAAACATCTCGTGTACAACCATAACATCTCGGTTCACTCATTAAACATCTCGTGTATAACCATAACATCTCGGCTCACTCGTTAAACATCTCGTGTACAACCGTAACATCTTGGCTCACTCGTTAAACATCTCGTGTACGACCATATCAACTCGGCCCATTCTTTAAACATCTCGTGTACAACCGTAACATCTCGGCTCATTCGTTAAACATCTCGTGTACGACCATAACATCTCGGCTCACTCGTTAAACATCTCGTGTACAACCGTAACATCTCGGCTCACTCGTTAAACATCTCGTGTACAACTATAACATCTCGGCTCACTCGTTAAACATCTCGTGTACAACCGTAACATCTCGGCTCACTCGTTAAACATCTCGTGTACAACCATAACATCTCGGCTCACTCGTGAAACATCTCGTGTACAACCATAACATCTCGGCTCACTCGTGAAACATCTCGTGTATAACCGTAACATCTCGGCTCATTCGTTAAACATCTCGTGTACGACCATAACATCTCAGCTCACTCGTTAAACATCTCGTGTACGACCATATCATCTCGGCTCATTCGTTAAACATCTCGTGTATAACCATAATATCTCGGCTCATTCGTTAAACATCTCGTGTATAACCATAACATCTCGGCTCATTCGTTAAAAATTTTAAATTAATTAAAGATAATTTACAAAATATTTAAAAATAATTTTAAATGATTTAAATTAAGTATAAATGATTTAATTTTATTAGGTAAACGTGATGTAAATAATTTTTAAAAGTTTTAAATTAAGAAAATATGATTTAGAAAATTTTTAGTTAAATTTAAAAGAATTAATATTTATTTAAAAAGTTTTAAATTAATTAAGGATAATTTACAAAATATTTAAAAAGTGTTTTTTTTAATTAAAATACTTTCAGCGGGGACATATCCCCGCCAAAAGATTTTCCCAAAAATTTAATATTCCCTCGTAGCATTTATTTTATCCCGCCAAATAGTTTGGCGAAAAATTACTACTTTTAGCGGGGACGTGTCCCCGCTAAAAAGTCTGATTAAAATAAATATTTACTTTCAGCGGGGACATGTCCCCGCTGAATGTAATAGCTAAAACTTACTCCATATTATCAGATCTAAACACTTAGCGGAGAAAAAAAAAAAAAAAAAAAAAAAAAAAAAAAAAAAAAAAAAAACCTCATCTCTCTTATCTGCTTCTGCTTCGATCTACTTCTCCACCACAACAGCACCATCTCCACCACCTCCACAACACCACCATCTCCACCACAACACCACACTCGCACCGCTGTGCACGATCAATGCCCTCTCCTTATATAATTCTTTTCTCAACCCCCCTCCTCATTTAATTCTTTCTTTTTCTCATCTCCTTTCTTCCTTGCTCCATCTCTTTTACAAACCCATGTATTAATTTTTTTGATTTTTATTAATTATTGATTTTTTATTAATTTCTTTATTTTTTGGTTATTTGTTAATTTTTGCAATGTATGTTAACTATTTTTTTTTAGTAATTGTGTTTTCTGATTTTTTTTAATTTTTGTGTTAATTTTTTTTGTTCAGTCTGTTGCCGAGAATCGAGGCCGAGAACCGAAGCCTGGAGCGGAACGTGCCTGCTGTCGAGACCACAACCGAGGTTTTCTTTATTTATTATTTTTTTTTGTTTATGTGTTACCGGGGACATGTCGCCGCCAAAAGTTTATATTGATTATTTTAGCTGTTTATATATAGGGGTTGTTTGGCTGTTTATCAGTTAGTATAAACTGATAATGTGATTGTGTATGCTTAGAGACGAGTGAAAGTGGCTGAGTTACCTGCTGTCGAGACTAGCTAGGGCTGTTTGGAACTACTTTTAGATTTAGGTTTTAGTTGTGTAACATATGGGAGATGCTTGATTGACATTGTGTGATAGATCAGTTGATTTCAATCGGTTTAGGTTTAGTATATATTGATGATTTGTTGAGTGTACCTTATAAAACATATACAGTACTGCTCGAGCAACTCGCCTAATAGTGTGAGATTTTGGGCCTCTACAATTAAACAACCTAACGTGTATAAATTTCTAATCTTGCAAGTAACAATCATCCACATGTTTTTTTTTTTTTCTTTTTTTTGTACATTAAATTCTTATATTTGTAAATTTTTGAATTGTAGGTTATTTTGAGATTCATTCACTAGCCAGGATTCATTCACTTTCCCTCATCAGTACGTTTCTAGAATTATAATATTTTGGTTTTGAATTTGATTTTAAGATGTTAGTCGTTTGTTTATAATTATATGGAATTTGATTGTGTTAGACTATTGTTAATGATTTTAGGAATTTAGTGATTAATTTCGGAAAGTCCCCGTCCGAAGTTAATCATCCCATAGAAAACCCGTCCTAAATTAATTTATTAGAAATTAAATTCGGAAAGTCCCCTGTTTGGGACTGCTTTTTGAATGTTTTGTCTCATTTAGGATATGAATGCGTATAATTGATTTACTATTTGTGAAAATTTCGACAGTGTTTCCCCTTTACTCCTACGAATATGTCTTTAATGCACATATTTGGGGAGTTGAGGGGAAATGCTGCCGAAATTTTCTCAAATAGTAAATTCAATTATATGCATTCATATATGAGACGAAACATTCAAAGAGTGGGTTAGGATTGCCTTCCATAGTTGGATTAGGTGAACAAAACGCACAACTCGTGATTCCACCTTTATGTATTTATGTGTAGATTTTTTTGAACATGTTTAATTCTAAATAATTATTTATTGCATCATTAAAACGCAGTTATGCCAATTGATAAGAGTTGGGTCTCTAAACCTCGTGTTAGCCTCGAATTTCTAAAAGGTCTTAGAGCTTTTTGCGAGTATTGCAAGTCCTTTGTGAATATTGACGGGAATGTAAAATGTCCATGTAATTATTGTCATAACTTTGGTTGGATAAAGTACGAAGATTTGTTTGGTTACATACACTCATACGGTTGGGACCAAAGTTATACGAAATGGTATAATCACGGTGAACCGGATGACCAGACAGTAATACCCAACACGAATCATCATGGGAGTGATATGGCTGAGTTCCTTCATGATATTTGTCCGAATAACGAACAAAATGAGCCAACTGAAGGAAATATTGGCGAGACAAGCAACGAGCCAACTCCTCAACGTAACGAGTTTGAAGAGTTACTCGCCACTGCCAACGAGCCACTATACCCGAGCTGTAATTGGATGTCTTCATTTGACTTTATGGCAAAGTTTACGAACATCAAGGTCAAAGGTAAAATGAGTGACACCACATTTAACGAAACCCTTAAATTTCTCAAAGAATGTTTCCCACCCGCTCTAGGATACAAAATCCCATCGTCATACTATGAAATAAAGAAAACATATAAAACGATCGGGTTAGGATACGAATCCATACATGCTTGTGTAAATGACTGTTTTTTATATCGGGGGGCGGGTAATGAAGATTTGCAGAATTGTCCCATCTGCGATGCTAGTAGATGGAAAGACAAGAACACACTGGGAAAGAAAGTTCCTAACAAGGTGTTGCGTTATTTTCCTATCATTCCTAGACTACAGCGTTTGTACAAGTCTAAACACACTACAAAACATATGACTTGGCATGCTTCTGGGCAGTCTACGGAGGACGGTAAGATGCAACACCCGGTTGATGGTCAATTATGGAAGAAATTTGACATGAAGTATTCAAAAGAATTTTCCTATGAAAAAAGAAACATCCGATTAGGGTTGGCTGCTGATGGTTTCAATCCGTACGGCAACCTTAGTCAGTCTTACAGCATGTGGCCGATCATATTAACAACATACAATACGCCTCCCTGGATATGTATGAGAGAGACTTCTCTTATGTTGACGTTGTTAATTCCGGGCCCTAAATCACCCGGGAAGGACATAGATATTTACTTGAGGCCTTTGATTGAAGACCTAAAGATTCTATGGAAGGATGGAGTCATGATTAGGGATGCTGTCACTGGCACTGAATTCTGTATGAGAGCAGCGCTTTTATGGACTATCAATGACTTTCCCGCTCGAAGTAGTTTGTCTGGGTGGAGTGGGCAAGGTTACTTGGCTTGTCCGACATGTAATATAGACACTCCATCTGTTCGCGTGTTAGGCAAAACCGCTTATGTTGGTCACAGAAGATTCTTAAAAACGACCAATAAATGGCGAAAAAATAAACGGGCATTCTATACTCAGGTCGATGATCATAGACAACCTCCTAGAAAATTTACCAGTGATGTCATCTTGAATCAACTTAGGAGATTGCCTAAACGTATCCCGGGGAAACATCCAAGTTTTGGGGGTGCGAAGAAAAAACGTGATCCTGTTCGCGAATTGAATTGGACCAAAGTATCCATTTTCTACGAGCTAAAGTATTGGTCTTTTCTTACACTAAAACACAATTTAGATGTCATGCATATCAAAAAAAATGTGTGTGAGAGTGTGTTGGGTACTTTGTTAATGAATGACAAATCAAAAGACACCAACAAGGCAAGACAAGACTTAGAAAATTTGCAAATTCGTGAAGAGTTGTGGCTCGTCAACAAAGGAAACGGGAAGTGCTCTAAGCCTCATCCCACGTACTCTTTCACAGCTGAAGAAAGAAAACAATTTTTTCAATTCATCAAAGGTACGCGATTTATTTCAAAATTTATTTGTTCCAATTCTATTCGCGTATCCATTTCGACGACTTACTCTAATATCATGATTTTTTTTTCAATTCATCAAAGGTGTTAAACTACCTGATGGGTTCGGATCTAACTTCAAGCATAAAGTGACCGACAATGATAGCAACATAACAGGCTTGAAGGCTCATGACTGTCACATAATGATGCAGCGGTTGCTTCCTGCTGGGCTTCAAAATTACTTGAAGGACCAAACCACCGCAACACCAATAATCGAGCTTTGTTCATTCTTCAAACAAATATGCGCTCGAACTTTGATGGTGGATGACATGTTGAAATCTAAAGAACAACTCATCAATATTTTGTGCAGTTTCGAGCAAATATATCCTCCTACTTTTTTTGACATAATGATTCACTTGGTTATTCATCTACCCGAAGAGGCTATTGAAGGCGAGCCTGTTTACATGAGGTGGATGTATCCATTTGAAAGATACATGAAAAAGCTCAAGAATTATGTCAGAAATAAAGCTAAGCCCGAAGGTTCAATAGCGGAGGGTTATATTGCTGATGAAGCATTAACTTTCTGTTCGCATTATTTTCGGGGTGTTGAGACGAGATTTAATCGTCCTGACCGGAATGAGGACGGTCCAAGCCCAACAAGTCAATTTCAGGTGTTTCGATCAATCTGTAAACTGAATGGCAAGCAATCATTGATCCGGGTTCAACCAGACACAATGCAGAAAGTAGTATGGTATGTACTACACAACAGTCATGAAATCGACCCGTACGTGAACGAGTACGAGAGGTACGCGTTTTATTTCAAAATGTGTTTTACGTAAGTTATTATTCGACGACTTATTCTAATATCATGAACATTTACAGGGCATTTCCTGGCAATGATATACAAGAAGGATTTCCTCGCTGGTTTGGGAGCAAGGTAGACTTATTGTATGTATTACCCTGTAAATATAACAACTATTACTCATCTATATCTATTCTTAACTTTTTCATAGATTGGTGAATTAAAAATAAAGGATGACCCAAGTTGTACTTCTGAGTTATTCGCTTTGGCTTGTGGACCAGCATGCACTGCAGTCTCAGTCGAATCTTGCGTAGTCAACGGTGTGAAGTTTATCGTACACAACCGTGGTTTACGTCGTTCAACTCAGAACAGCGGAATTTCAACTCCTAATCCTAGCGGAGTAATGTATTTTGGCCAACTTGAAGAAATTCTCGAGTTTTTGTATGTTCCGTTCAAGGTTGTGTTGTTCAAAGTCAAATGGTTCGACACTAATAACGAGGGTCGCATAAAACGTTGTACGTATAGAAATAACATTACACAAATTATGACAGATCGTGTATCGTTTCAAAATGAACCATACATTCTTGCAACACAAGCAACACAAGTCTTTTACCTTGATTTCCTGGGTAAACGTGGTAGTTGGAAGGCCGTCCAAGATTCTTATCATCGAAAGATTTGGAACCCGGATATCATCGTGGTAGAAGAAAATCAAGATGTTGTACATGACAACAACTCATCACATGTCACACTCTCTGCTGAGTTGGATAAGTTGAATTATAGCACCATAGATATAGATGTCCAACCAGCGGAAGTTGAGGCACCACCAGCACCAATTATCACTGATGTCGACGACGACGATGATATTGATTATGATGACCACATTCCTCATGATTTAGCATCTGATCATGAAGACCACGTCGATGGTGAAGATGAAGCTGGCACTAATAATGATGATTTTTATCTTAGTGATGTAGGAGATTGATCTTAAATTGTAATTTGTTAAAAGACACTTATTTGAATGAAATTGTTATCGAGTTGTTAAATGTGTTTATTTATTTTTTTATTTAATTATTTATTATTATCTTTTTTGGTATATATTGTTATTTATTTGAATGTGTGTATATATATGCGTATATGTGTTTTTTCACTAATTTCTATGTTCTAGTACAGATGGCGGATGTCGTAGCTACGAACCATGGTGGTGATGGTGGTCACGAGCCACCCCGCCGTCCCGGGAGGAGGATAGGCACCAACTGCGACGTAAGAATTTCTCGATTATTTTAATTAAACTTGATCATTATTTGAAATTGATAACTTGTTATTTTATGTCACTATCACTTTAATTTGATTACTTGCAGGCTCTAATTCGAGAGCTCCCAGGCCTAAGCCTACGAAGCCTGTGTCGAAAATAGGGAAAGGCGGGAAGGTGGTTCGCGGTACCACCAAGAACGAAGCCTTACACGCCATGAGGAATGATACAGGGCGCCCGGTCTCGATCAGATTTACTAGGAATGCCAAAGGCATGTGGCAGCATGTAGGCCTTCACGCTTCGTAGTTCTCGAACTATGTCGGGATCTTGATACGGGAAACCATTCCACTGTATCACGATTCGTGGGATGATGTTCCAGAGGCCAAGAAGGCACACGTGGATAACCGGCTCCACGTAAGTTTTTTTTATCTTTTATTTTTTTTAATTATTGTGTTTATTTATTTTAAATGTGTTTATTTATTTAAATTTGTATATTTATTTTAATTATATTTTATTGCAGCATTTCTTTGATCTCGCCCCCCACCTTGCCAGTCCAAATGGAGACGAGATTGTCGCTAGCATCGAAGCTTACCTGAAAAAGATATACAATGACAACAAGTACAAGCACAAGAAGAAACATTTTACAGAGGCAGGTGGGGTCGAGAAAGTGGACGAGATCAAGGCAAAGCGTCCCGAGAACATGGAGGATGAAGAATGGGAGAGGCAGGTAAATTTCTGGATCGACACGTACTTTGTTGTTGTTGTTGTTGTTATTATTATTATTATTATTATTATTATTATTATTATTATTATTATTATTATAATTATAATAATTATTAATAATAATAATAATAATAATAATAATAATAATAATAATAATAATAATAATAATTCATTTATATAATAGTTTTTATTATTTATAATAAGCAGATTGAGCACTGGAGCGACCCGAAGAAGTTGAAGATCGGGGAGATCAACAAGCAAAATAGGAGCAAAATGAAGACTGCCACCCTTCATGGATCACATTCCTTAGCCGTCATAGCTGATAACTTCGTAAGACATTTTTTAATCATTTTATTTATATATATAGTGTTGGGTGAGTATTGATTGATTTTATTTATAAACAGTTGAGCTCCCCCTCCCCCGACTCCGAGGATACTAGAGACCATATCGACATGTATAGACACACCCATACCAGAGACGGCGTCTGTGAGTCTGAGGAGGCCGAATCCAGATACGTAAGTATAATTTATTTCCAAAAACTCACCAACATTAATGCAATATAATAAATCACGACTTATATATTACTTTTCTTGTTTTTTGTAACTAAATAGAATGAGATGATCCGGCTGCGGTCAGAGAGCACCTCCTCTGGGACGCGTATGTCAGATACAGATATCTTGCGCCAGGTGATCGGCGGCAAGCAGAGGGGACATATTCCTGGCATAGGTCCAGTTTTACCCGGCGGTGGTCACAGGCCGACTCTCAGCTCCTCACGAGCTCGTGAGGAAGCCTCTTCGTCCTCACTGCGCGAGACCGTGACGCAGCAAGGGAACACGCTGCAGATGATTCTGGATTGGGCGAGGAGACAGCCGGGCTTTCCTGAGGAGCTAGCAGCGGGATTGCCGGGGACATCAGGATCCCAGAATGCGTCGGCGGGTGAGTCTAGACCTACAGGAGAGGGTAGTCGGGGAGTTGGGGGTAATGGGGATGGTGGGGAGAATGGGGATTAGTGTATGGGTCGGATGGGTCACTTTATATTTGTTTTGGGTTATTGGACATAGTTGTGTAGATTTAGATGGATTATTATGTGTTAGGATTCCCACTAAATTGTTCCTGGCTAGCTTATGTATAGTTTTGTAGAATATCATGTGGATCACGATTTTTGAACCGTTTTTGGCGAATTTGGATTCATATGATTATGTTTAGCGAATTTGGATAGTTATTGTAAAAACAGGTTCTATGTTTAGCGAAGTTGGCGAATTTGGATTAATATTATTTTTTGCGAATTTGGGTTTTGGCGAATCTTTGTTGGCGAATTTGTTGTTTTGGCGAAGTTGTTGCAATGGGGAATACAACAGGTTTTAGTTGCTGCATTTGGTAGGTTTTTTCTGCACCAATTGCGGAAAAAACCTGGAATTACCCATTTTGCAGCAATATGCTGCAAAATGGGCCAGAGGCTTTTGGCGGGGACATGTCCCCGCCAAAAGAAAGAAGCAGATTTATATTTAAAACCTTATTGGCGGGGACACACTTGATTAATTAATATTTAAATTAGTAAAATACATTTTCTGCGGGGACATGTCCCCGCCGAAAACATGTGACAAACGGTAAATTTCCACCTATATTTTTAATTATAAATGTCTATTTATTATTACCTAACTATTAGATTAAACATTTATGTGTTTACATGACGATCACGGGAAGCAAACCCGCACTCTGTAGCGTACAGTAACTCACCAAAACTATTAAATTTTATCAGAAAAGGTGAAACTTTCACTTTTTGACATTTACAAAACGCCAACATAACAAAACGAGAGGTTATCTCGTTTTCTCGAGAAACGACACCACACGCGTACCGACAACAGATTAGTAAAAGTTAAACCCTATAATTTTATTCCGGAGTCAATAGATTCTATGCTGTGTCAGTCTGAAGGAAAACGACACCTGCACTATATCTTCCGTGTTCACGATAACCCGAAAAGCACTTATCAAATCAAAGTCTCAGCGAGACCCGGGATACACTTGAAACTACTAAGTTCAACCCTCACCTTTTATTATAATGGAACATTACACTTATTTTCCTTACTTATCCCACTTCACTTTCATTAATACAAAAAAAAAAAAAAAAAAAAAAAAAAAAGAAAAAGAAAAAGGTATAAGCTAAACCGAATCCCACACTCTCTCTCTTTCCTCACTTATCGGTCTTGTTTATTCTGAATCCTCTGAGCAGCAGCGACAAAGGAAAACATCACCTCTTTTGTTCCAATCTTAAAATCACATCAAACAAATAAGTGATGTATAATCAAAACAAGAACCAATTTGTCTCCACCTCTACTGCCACCTTCTGTCGAGTTCAAGTCAACGCAAACAACAAAGGGGATGACGAATTAGTTTCCCTTGATGGCTATGGAGCGTCTGGGAGGAGAGGAGAAGGCATCAAAACTTTCTTTGATTCCTATTTTAAAGACCCCATCGATCTTAGTAAACCCACACGCCACCAAAAATTTCACAAGAAAAACTAAGTAAATTCGAAGTGCACAAGGGGAAGAAATTCGTTAGCAAGAGGGTGTGTGGATTTGCTGGGTTCGATTCGGGTTTCATCGATCTCATCCGAGTTTTCTTCGATCTCATCTCAACTTCCTAGTAGTTGAACTACTAGTTGTAAGAACCCTAAACTTTTCCTTTTTTTTCTTGTTTCCATTCGAATGAATATATTGTAATTACTGTGAATATTTTTTTTGAATCGTTGCACTTTTGTTGTTATTTTGTTATGAGATCTTCTTTTCTTTTTGGGTTGTTGCTATGTCAAATCTGATGTTAATATGCGTGTTAGGGTGTGGTTAAATGAACCTCGAAAATGATTTTTAAACTAATACTGGCTCGAAACCTGGATGTTGTACTTATTGTATAAACTCTTGACGAATTGATGCATCAGTTAAGATGGTTGTGGTTAAGAGTTTAAGTAGCCATATTGTGTTCTAAAAGATACACACAAGGTGTTTGCGTTAATGTCTAAAAAGAAAGCCTTATTCTTGATGTATTGTGCGGGTTCAAAGAACTCACTGACCTGTGTTATGGTCGTGTTCAGGGTTGAGTCGAGTGGTACTCGACTCAAGAACCTTCTAATCACTCGAGGACAAGCATGTCGTGGCCTAGGACTACTAGTCCCAGCCGAGAACTAGCTCCAACAGGAGTTGGTCGACACTCGCGAGTCGCCATTCTAGCCCTGGTCCTTACCAGTGGTGGGTGTGTAATCCCCACAGCGAGCTCGAGACTAAGTCTCACTCACACTAGTAATCCAACCCATTCGGTCATATTGAATTAGTTGAGTTGGTTGGTATGTTTGAGAAATTCTGTTTTGAGTATACCACAGTTGAACTAAGACATAGGACTGCTTCTATGTTCTTTATCGGTATTTCTTATTCTTGGTCAAAAGTAAAACATGTTACTGTAAATGCTTGGGTTATAAGTTGGGACAAAAAGATAGAAAACATTATACTTGTGTTTCTAAGTTCAAATAAGTGCATGAGAAAAATATTTCATTTGACCGCTCGTTAAATTCAACAAGATAGCATTGGACTATTTTGTTTACTTTCATTTCCGCTGGTGACGTTTTTACCGATTGGGCCGAAGCCCATCAGTGTTTGTTCGCACACATTTATTTTTCCACACTTATCGCACCATGTCCACTAAAAGCCCAAAGTTGGGCTGTTCCACTGACTTCATTTTGGGCCGCAGCCCATTTCCCCTCCTCGTCACCCATTTCATTAATATAACATGCCAATAATTCACGGTCACTTAAAAATATACTCGACATGTTTTTATTAAACTTATGAGCAACTAAATATGCATAACATTATATATTAGAATCTGGCGATAACTAAATATTGCAACATAAAATTTATAGTTATTACTTGTTTTACGAATAAAAATATAACGACATGAACTATTAAAATAAGGACATTTGCGAGACGATCGATTTCAAACACATAACTTTTAAACAATATTATATAATATATATATATATATATATATATATATATATATATATATATATATATATAATATATATATATATATATATATATATATATATATATATATATATATATGCGACGTGAAGATATTTAACATGCACAAACTTTTATATATTGTAACAACCTAATTTTTACGAGCAAATATTTAGTTAAATATTTTCTTTTAACTCAAGACGGTCATGTCTAAACATATATATATTACATGAATGAGGTCAATTATTCTTCTTTAAACTTCCAAGTTTATTAAAACAACCCCTTCTCACAAACACATAAATCTATTATAATTGGTAGAATTATTTTCAAGTTCACGTTTGTTTCACAAGGACCACATTATCTATATATATGTATGAAAATTATATATGTACTCACGTTCATTTACTTAACATCAACTTTCCTATATATATATCTTTCACATTGACATCCCATAGTTGTTATCCTTCGTGCGTATCTTTTCGATCATCGTTAATTCAAGAGTCACTATTCCTATTCTTTTGTACGTTCGTACAACCCGACGAGCCAATAACTTCAAATATTGGAAATATGGTTTTTAAACTTAAGTGCTGCCACACCAGCAACACCAACATAAACTCTTGAAATAATTGAAATCTTTGAACTTGAATTATGAACTAAAACATGCTTTACTAATCTAGGTCGCGTGTCGGTGCCACTCACTACCACTACTTGAATTTCACTATCAGACTGCTATTTACTAAGGTGAGTTTATAGCCCCACTCTATTTAAATTGTTTTACAATTGGGGTGAGAAACATGCAAAACTTTTATGGACCAAACTATTGTTATGCTATTACGTGAATTAGCCTAAGCCCTGTTATGTCCCTTTATGCCCAACTCATGAACCGTCAATTCCTGCTGGGAAGCGCGAATGTTATAAATAGATCTATTGGGAGTAACGTCCCCGTTCGGATTGACCGGATAGGCAAACGAACGTATACCATGTCGAAACTACAAGTGTCTGGGATAAACACTTGCCGGGCCCCGATATTTAAACATGCTTCTAGAGCATGCACACTGTTATAGCTTCGGTTGCATGAACTTAGTGCTAACGTAATAGACACTATTTTTATATGACATTGCATGGGTTGCTTTGTTCATATACCAAACTCATGGTCCAACTATTGATTTTTTACTGCTTACTATTAAACCTATGAACTCACCAGCATAACGCTGACTTTTAGCATGTTTTCTCAGGTATTTGAGATGGATCTTTAAGGCAAACCAAAAAGGCAAGGCAAGGGTCATAGCTCTAGACCAAATTTGTGGTGGCTTTTATTAAGACTTGTTTTATGGGGACCACTTTATTATGGGCTTATTTCTTAAATCAAAACTTGTTGTAAACTTATTTAAATTTGAATGAATGTATTAAACGGAAAATGTTTTCCGTTCTTTATATCCTTGTGTTGTGATACTCAATTTAGTAGCACCCCATGACCCGAATGCTTCCGCTATACCAGATTTGGGGGTGTTACATTTTCTGCGGGGACATGTCCCCGCCGAAAACACTTGATTAATTAATTTTTTAATTAATTTTCTCAGTTTTTGGCGGGGACATGTCCCCGCCGAAAACCCTTGCCACGCTGGACAATCTTTTACCGGCTAGAAGGCGGTGGGACCCACAAGTCGCCGCCCAAAGTTGGTAAAAGTCCCCGCCGAAAGTATCAGCGACCAGCTTTGGGCGGTGACGTTTCGGCGGTGACATGTCCCCGCGGAAAAGGAATTAACGGTGACATGTCCCCGCCAAAAGGGAAAAAATGTCACCGCCGAATGCGGTGAATGTTGTAGTGATTGGGTTTAATTGAGTATTTTTAATGATACTAAATTTGGTTTGTTTTCATTATGTGTTATATTTAGGTAATGTATGTCAAATTTGGTATAAATTATGATGTATAAAACTTACATTTGTTTAAAAATATTTTCAAATTAAATATAATGTTTAGTATTTTTTGTTAAAAGTTTTTTTTTGATGAATTTTATTTGATCCCTATGTAATATATAGACATACATTTTATTTGACATGGATTAGAATTGTGTGAAACTATAAATATTGACATTGTCTTACAATGTTTAATGACATTTTTATCTTATAAAAAAGTGGAAGGAAAGAGCACTTTAAGGAAACATTCTGGCTCTGATTTTTTTATTTTTATTTTTTATTTTTTATTTTTTATTTTATTTTTTTTAAATTTGTATTCATCCAATGAATCTATGCGTTTGTGCTTTGATCAGTTTCTCTATTTTTTATAGTTAGCATGCTTGATTCAAGAATGAAAGCTAACGAAGGTACGTATGTTTTTTTTTTAAAAACTAAAACTCCATAAAATGTACATATTTTTACCTTTAGCAGATTATATATATATTTAAACTAGGGGTGCAAACGAGCCGAGCTACTCGCGAGCTACTCGAGCTCGACTCAATAAAAAGCTCGAAACGAGCCGAGCCTTGTCGAGCTCGAGCCTGAAAATCAGCTCGTTTACTTATCGAGCCCGAGCTCGAGCTTCGCTTATCGAGCTCGAGTAGGCTCGTCGAGCCTTATCGAGCCTTTGTTAAATCCAAGAATAAAAAGCCCAAGCCCATGTCTTTGTTAAATCCAATATAGCCCGAGTCCAACACCAATACTAACCGTAAATACTGGCATATAAATCACCACTCACTCTAACCCTAATCTCACTCCACTTAAGAAAAAACGCAGTCAAACTAACACTTTCTTCTCTCTTCTGTCAAGTGAACACAGCCACATAAAAGCACCAAAGTAAGTATGTGATTTGCTTCTTGTTTTTCGATTTAAACCGAACCAAAAGAGGGATAAGACGATTTTGTTTTGATCTTTTCTTTGAAAGGTTCGTATATTGAAGAAGTGTGTCTTCTTTATAGATCTATGATGAAAGTGTTTTAGAAATCTTATAAAGATTTGGTATACACCTTTTGAAACACGACCTGAGATCTAATTTCTTTTCTTTTGATTCGATCAAACGGACTCAAGGAAGAATGAAACTTGTTAGTTTTGTTCGTTCTTTGCTACTTTCGGATATTCAAAAGAAGATTATCTTCTAAATTGATCTATGATGGAAAAATATCTTTGAGTGCAACAATTGATAATGGTCTTAAATTATCAAAGAAAAATTCTGAGATCTTCGAATCTATTTATTTATTTTCGTTTTGTTTTGTTCGTATATTTGTTTTGTTCTTTCTTTAAAAATGATTCGGATATTAAGATGAAGGTTTGTTCTTCAAAAGATCGATGATGGTTATAGTTCACTCACGAAAAAAATCTATAAAGATTGATACCGTGAACAAAACTGAGATCTATGAAATGGTTAGGAGAAGTTGTGAAATAGTTAGGATTAGAGATTGTTGACTGTTGTTAACTGTTGGAGAAGCTCGTTTTATGACTCTAATCTCTAACAAATAACATCAAATAACATGAAATGGTTAGGAGAAGCCCGTTATTTGTCAAAGTATTGCGACAACTCAGGCTCGGTAATAATGTGAAGCAGATAAAGCGAGCTCGATCAGACTCGTTTAAGCGAGCTGAGCTTTGTGAAAAGTTTACGAGCCGAGCTCGAGCACAAAAATAAAGGCTCGGATCGAGCCGAGCTCGAGCTCGTTAAAAAATTGACGAGCCAGCTCGATTATAGTGAAGCTCGGGCTCGGCTCGGCTCGTTTGCACTCCTAATTTAAACTATCTATTTGTTGCAGAAAACAAGGTGGAGAAAAAGATCACTCCATTGAACTTGGTTGATCCAATGACTGATGATCTAACAGTCGTTCATAGATGTATCTCGATCTGGCATTCCCATCATGTCAATCAAGAAAAGGATCCTTACCCTCTTGACTTTGTTCTCCAAGACACTGACGTAATTAACACTTCCTTACCTATCACACGACATATTGCCAAGTTTATTTATTTTCCAACATTATGGGAAATATATTTGTTAGTGAAAATATTACATATTTAATTTATACAGTCTTGTTTGTTTTGATTGATAACAAACATGTAACTTGATACATAACGTAAAATGTACAAGTTACTCGTAATCATATTTTGTCTCAACATACATTCAACACCTCTCGACATCTCAAGTCCTCGTATGCTACAACACAGGTTCGTACATGTTTGTTATGTTACATTATGATCAAACCCCTTAACAAATCATTTAGAATGTTTAAAATACGTTTAGAGTCATTAAGTATTTTAATAGTTTAACCATTCTATTTCGAACCTCATTTTACATTTTGCATTCACAAGTATTTTATACAAATACATCTTTTGTAAAATGTCTAACAAATATATACTTTTGTTTGTACAAGTAAACTAATTATAATATTCATACAAGTACTAAAGTTATACATTTTATTTTGACAAGCACTCAACTAGATTTTTTATTTTACAAAAGGTTACTTACATTTTTTCATATACAAGTAACTTATCTTTTTAAGTAAGTATATACATTTGTTTAAATGTATTTTTCATAAAAAGAAAAACACTTTTTTATTACCTTATGCATAGTGTCATCTAAATCTATAAAGATCACAAAAGATATTTTGTAAAGATTTGATAAAGATTTTGGAAAGATTTGACAAAAAGATATCTTGGAAAAATTGTAAAATATTTTGGAAAGATTTAAACAAGATTTTGTAGTTATTGTGTCAGTCACCCACGGAACCAAATAATAACAAGGACGGAACCATTTTTTTGGTTCCGTGTGATCCGTGGGTTGCTGAGCTTGTTGGCTATAAATAGCAGTCCATTGTTCACTCATTTCTCAACCACTTGAACACATATTCTCTCCACCCTTTTGCGTACATTTAGATCAGTAGATAACAATGTAGTAACATACATTAATCACCCTCACATGATCATAATTGACCGGATCTAAACACACGCGGTGTGTTAGATAGATACTTTGAGTAATATTAACTAGCACGCGGAATTTACTAGCTAACACTTAGAAGATTTGTTTCTATGAATGGAACAGTGTTTGAGTTTGTGTATATGAACAATAAAGACAATCAAGTATAATCAAAATGATTCAATATTATTATCTCAATAATACGAGTGATCTTCTATCACTAGGGTTTACAACCTTGAATCTCTATGAATGAGTCTTTGTTAAACTTTAACCTAGGCAATCCTTTTATACACCAAAGATTCCTATACAAGATAACTATAATCTATATTAATAAGGATATCTACAAAATCCTTTCTATAATTATCTATTACATGTTTACAAAAATATAAGCAATACTAACTTCTTGTGTGAGCAGTACTAACTGACTTAGTACTGTCAGTGTTGTCTTCAGTAATTCTTCATCAGTACTAACTTATAACCACCAGTACTAACTGTTAGGTTTAATTCCTAACAATCCTCCCTTAAACTTATGATTTCTTTCCAAATCACTAAGTTTCTTCCGAATTAAACTTCATCTCCATGATGTGGGGATTCTTCCAAACATCATCAAGTAATTCTCTTTGTCTGGGCTTTCCTCAGTTCAACAATATCACAAATTCTTCTGATTAATGTAACAATTCGCATTTTAGGTTAATTTCTATTTCTGAATTTTTACTATTCATTTCTATTATTTATTTTTACTATTCATTTTCACTATTCATTCCCGAAATTTTTATTTCACATTCTCGTAAGATAAATTATTTTCATAATAAAGTGAAAGTTTGACGCTCGTCGGGTCATTTTCGCAAATGTTATTAAGAAACTATACGTTTGGTTTAAACGTCGTTTAAACATCCTGCGCATAACGAAAACCAACTACGACAATTTTCCTCGCATCAGATTAATTTTTAGTACACTCACAATCAATTAGGGAATTTTTGATAATTAAGTTAAAATGTTACCAAATAGACCATGTGTCTTACAGAACTAAACCTGCGTTTTAAGCACTTTTACTTATCCGCAGCCTTAGCCTATACCTGCACCACATTTCCTAAGATGATTAGAAGCTTTTATATTGTTGGAAAAGTCAATATATTTTCCCTCCTCCTTTGACCAAAAATCATTCCTTGAATTTTTAGGCTTAAAGTTTTACGTCTAAAGGACATTTAACACCAAACGACACTAGACTGAGCCCAATCTAGACATTATATGTCATTTTAATTCATTATTATCATATTAGAAAAGTTACAAATTACTTTTCTCAGTTTTACGCAACTTTCGTATGTTTTATGTTTAACGCGTTTTAAACCTACGTTTCCAGCGCTATCAGCGTTTTCGCGACCCATTAAACTATTCACTCATCATTATAAAATTATAATGAGTATATTGACAAGTTTAATCATTCCTACAAGTTTTGTATTTATACGATACCCGGTTTTACATTTCGTGACTTAACGGGTTACAGTTAGCGATTAACGGAACCAAAACTCACTCCGTAAGCTAGATAAAGCCAAGGCAACTTATCTAGTCACCCTAGCCTTATCTTGGCCGACTATGAAGAGTCTCCAAGACTCTTCTTATCTTGCCTATCCAAGATTGCAACACTTGTTAAACTTAAGCCCTAAGTTTGCCTAATCTTGCAACACCTTGCAAAGCTTTGCATACTAGCTTGGTTTAGTCAAACATTTTGCACTTCCTTTGACTATTTCAAGGCTATATAAACCCCCCTTGGTCCTTGCTTCTTGCCGTCCCATAGAACACAACACAAACACATTCATATTGCTAGTTTACTTCAAGTATTATCAAGAAGATACAAGTGCTATATCAATCCAAAAACTCTTGTTAAGTTTTTATTGATCCAAAGCCCTAGTTTTTATTCCTTTTGGTGATCTTCCATCCACACAAGAAGAGTTCTAGTAGAAGTCTTCAAGTGCTTTTCCAAGTAATCAAAGAAGTAGGAAGCTAGTTCTTGATCAATCAAAGTCCTATCCTTGTTCTTAGTTTCCTTTCATTAGAAAGCCAAAAGTTGTAAGAAACCCTAACACATTTCTTTGCTCAATATCATTTTCATGCTTATTATGCTTCATTCATGTTATATATGGTCCTTGTGTTATGTTCATGATGTATAAAAACCCTTAAAACAAGTTAAGAACACTATATGTTAACCTATGTTAAGTAATCAAGGAAACTAGAGACTTATATTGTGAAATTCGACCAAAATGGTATAAACATGATATTGGACAATTACCTATTGCAATAGAGGACATTAAAAGGAAAACATAGCAATTTGAATCATCGAAAACGAGTACACGAGTCAAAAGTTATGGCCAAAAGAAGTTAGCGAAACCAAAACGCCGAAACTGTCCAAAACCTACTATCCCCGAACTGAGGTAAATTTTAGAGGAAATTCTGCTCCGTTTCATCAAAAAGTTAAAACATGAAAGTTGTCCGGAACGACGTTTTCTTCAAACAAGATTTAGAGCACGAGACCTGAAAACACATAACGAATGAGATATTTTTTTAAATTCTTAACAGCCCCTATGTATTGCCTAAATGATCATGTAAGCCGAGACCACAACCACGGCTAAGGCCAAAGCTGAGTCTCAAGACCATGGTAGCCATGACCAAAGCCACGGAAAAGCCACGGTTAAGACCTTAAGGCTTTCTAAGCCGAAAACATGAACTAAAGTGTTAGTAATAACATAACCAACCAATTTGGATCTACTCCATCAATAAACCATGAGGTTTTGCAAATAATATCACATCCGTACGAGACTTAATGAACTTATAAAGATAACCATCTTCATTCAAAATAAACTTTCCTAAGTTTATTCAACTTTCAGACATGTAACGTTTAAAGACCAAAAACATATATTTTCTATCAAATACTACAACACTAGGGAGCTTCATGTGAGGGGTTTCATTTGGGTAAACGGATCGACGAGTTGCTGGATTTACGAATTAAAGTGTCCTAGCTCCTCGAACGTTTACTACATGACCTCTGAATTATGATGGCCCGAACGGTAGTACAAGATATACAAACTAAACGTGTTCATAAACCATCATCATACAACGACCTATACATCATACTAAGTACTACATCATGAACAATATGCAAGACATATATAGGCTTGTCTTTGTATTCTTAGACATTATTCCAACCTAGGTCGCAACGTTCTATTGTAGGTTGCACTTAGATGTTTCCCGACTTATCCATCGAACTCATTAAGGCACTAAAACACCATCCAACTCACGGTGAGTTCATAGCCCCACTTTCTATTACTTAATTGTTTTACAAACCCTTGGGGGGAATACATGCTATATTTTAACCGAACACAATGCTTTGAAATTGTATGATATCTCATTGTTTTATTATCACTAAGTACCATCATTGCCACTCAAAGACCCCATATCATGAACCATTTAATCACTAGGATAGTGAGCGCGAATATTGTGAATAGGCCTATTGGGATTAACGAATCCCGTTTGTGTTGACCGGTTAGGCAAACAAACGTACTATATTTGAGACTTAGGTATGACGGCAAAGTACCTTCCGGGGTAAATCTGCCGATCGATATTGGTACACGTTAACGTATTGGTTGCATGAGCTTAGTGGATAATAATAACCGTTTTGTTTTCCAACCATTAGTGTGAGTCTATAGCTCACACTACCAACATATTGTGTTCAACTACATAAACAAACTCTATGAATATCACTCAACCTTTGTGTTGACAGTTTCAAGCATGTATTTCAGGTGCATAATGATCAAGGATGGCACAGAGGGGCACGGACTCAATTAAGAAGGCTATAACTTACTTTATCATTCAAAAAGACATCAAAAGACTTTATATTGATGTATTTTGTAAACATGGAACCTTTTTGGGACCTATTTTGTAAAATCTGATATATTAATTTGAATGATAATTCCTTTTTAAAACGACTCAGTTAGAGATCATTTTCTATTATTATGACTGTTGTGCCATCGAGTAACACCCAGTTTGAATTCCGCTGCATCATTGAATTGGGGGTCTTATAGATTGGTACCAGAGCCATGGTTGTAGAGAAACAGGTGTAAATGAGACCTAAACTATAACCACCTTTACAAACAAAAACATTTTAAAGCCTTCCACTCTTCGTGCCTTCCATCCTCCAGACAATCATGGACTTGTTAGACATTTTATTACTACACAAACATGTTAGCATATTGATATATGTACCCTTAGCACATTTGAGCATTTCCACGTAAGCATGTTATGCTACGCAAACATATTAACATATCGATATATACACACTTGCCATACTATGATCATTTTATATAAACGATGTACTAAACATATTTGCGTATGCCTATTCCAAGGCATTACGGCACAACCACATTTTCCCGATCATTTATCTACTCGTGCATTTTAGGACTTACGAAACCTTCTCAAGATATTTTAACTGATTACAATGGTCTCTATAATTTCTCAAGACATTGTAACTGATTACAATGGTCTTCATTATTTCCAAGACATTGTGAGTTACACAATGGTATTCATTATTTCCAAGACATTGTGAGTTACACAATGGTCTCTGTAATTTCTCAAGACATTGTAACTGATTACAATGGTCTTCATTATTTCCAAGACATTGTGAGTTACACAATGGTCTTCATTATTTCCAAGACATTGTGAGTTACACAATGGTCTCTGTCATTTCCAAGACATTGTAACTGATTACAATGGTCTCTGTTATTTCCAAGACATTGTGAGTTACACAATGGTCTTCATTATTTCCAAGACATTGTGAGTTACACAATGGTCTTCATTATTTCCAAGACATTGTCACAATGGTCTCTGTTATTTCCAAGACATTATGAGTTACACAATGGTCTCTGTTATTTCTTAGACATTGTGAGTTGCACAATGGTCTATCCTATTCCTCAAACATTGTAAGTCCTACAGCGGTCTCTGTTACATCCTCAGACACTGTAAGTGATACAGTGGTCTCAATTACATCCATAGACACTGTAAATAAAATAGCGGTCTCATTTACTCCCAGACATTGTGAGTTGCACAATCGTCTCCCCTATTCTCAAACCATGTACTCACCAACTACTTTAAACACCAAGGATCATAAAACTACTTGACTAAACCGAACATCACATTATTGGTCCTTAATTATACATAGCCTAGCTACCTATGTCTAATAAGGGATGGATCATGTTATGTTGGGAGCAGTCACTTGTATGTTTTATGAATAGCAAACTTTTCATTTATATCCTTATTGTAGACGTCATGTCTGTACCTCCATCACCCGATCACATTCCCGCTATGCCCGCTCACTTACCATTTCTTCCCGAACTCAATGATCCCTATCTTGAAGCACTTGATTATGACGATGAGGGAGAACCTTACGAGAATATAGTCAGTGACCAGGATGAGGAGCTACCGGTTGTACGATCACTACCACCATTAACATCACCACCCCTATCTTCCTAACCTCCTCCGAATCTAATTATAATACTCCCACTGGAGGTCCAAAGTCCACTTACATGATCGGCGGATCATCCAAAATCACACCTACATTCATAAATTCCGCCCAATATGATGTATACTGCTTGAAACAAGGCCTCAACATAACTCAGCATAAAGTGCAAGGTAGGGCATGGCAATTGAATAACCATGAATCCATGGTTACTGCAGCCAAAACCGAAGCCATTCACGCTCGTCAACGCCTTGATTATTCATCTTGGATATGAGCTATGTAAGGGAAGACTTGACTCTTGTTGAGGATATAGTCTTGGATCCCTTGACCGGCTTAAAAGACGTCAAGGATAGACTTACACGAGTGGAAAGAGCTCAAGTCCAAGATGCGGCACAAATTCACAAGCTACAACACCACCATCACTTCCTTTTTTCATCCCTACATGTGATGAGTTGGATCACTCATTATGGATCGTACCACGACCACCAATGATTCAACAAGAAAGTCAGCATGGACACTATAACATTTCAGACTTAATCAACACATTCCTCCTAGACACGCTAAATCAACAATTTGGCAATCAGCCAGAGCTGCTAGGACCTTCTGTTCTATAATAGACTAGTGTGATAATACTAGTTATCTTTTGTACCACTAAACTGAGTAGACTCAGTTAGTAAACTCTGTAAAATCCATGTAATAGCTAGCAGTAGTACAACGTTGTAATTACTAAACTGAAAGTATCAGTTAGTAGATTTTGAAGAAGCTTGTAATAGGATTCAATTTTGTAATAAATCAACATTATATAAATAAAACTCTTGCTTTGTATATCATGTGTTATAATCTAAACCTCCAACGTAATTATTCTATCATTCCAGTCAAAAATCGTGCTCATTTTACCAACCCTCTACTTACGAAATATCTTTTATATGATAGAAACATGATATCTATAAGACAAAACTTCAACTCAAAAGCCATTGAACAACTCTTTCGCCAAGCTGTGGGATTTATTCGACTTATAACTATCCACTATTTTTGTATCATCATGTTGTGTTCTGTTCTTCACACGTTCTATTTCATTACCAATAGTAAACCATTTTGCTATCACCTTGTATAAGCATACAAATTTCCCTACTAATACAAATTCCAAAATCAAC
The DNA here is from genome assembly GCA_021014915.2 of Artemisia tridentata subsp. tridentata. Classification (NCBI taxonomy): domain Eukaryota; kingdom Viridiplantae; phylum Streptophyta; class Magnoliopsida; order Asterales; family Asteraceae; genus Artemisia; species Artemisia tridentata. The sequence goes on along the minus strand of CP139503.1, from coordinate 67,065,860 downwards.
CGTTCAGTATCAACCTCATGACCAATGAACTCGAAAGTTTCGATGTTAGAATCAGTATGGTATGGTTATCTCAACACAAATAAGAGAATTATTTGAGCAAGAGGGTTGTTCACATTCCTTGTGACAATGAAACTTTGGTCATCCGTGGTGATCAAAGTGGAACCCGATTAAATATCATCTCATGTATCAAAACCTTGAAATACATTGAGAGAGGATGTTATGCCTTCCTAGCACACGTAACCAAAAAGAAATCCGAAGAAAGACATCTTGAAGATGTTCCCATCGCATGTAAATTTCCCGAAGTCTTTCCCGAAGACTTACCCGGACTTCCACTAAATTGTCTAGTAGAATTCCGAATTGATTTAATACCAGGAGCGGCGCCAGTAGCCTGCGCACCTTACAGGCTAGCACCGTCAAAGATGCAAGAGCTATCAAATCAGTTACAAGAAATTTTGGACAAGGGATTTATTCGACCCAGTTCCTCACCTTGGGGAGCTCCCATCTTGTTCGTAAAGTAGAAGGATGGATCATTACGAATGTGTATTGATTATCATGAACTAAACAAGTTAACAATAAAGAACCGATACCCATTACCAAGAATTGACGATTTATTCGATCAGTTACAAGGTTCCACCTATTACTCAAAAATTGACCTACGATCAGGTTACCATCAAGTTAAGGTTCGTGAGGAAGATATTCCAAAAACAGCCTTTAGAACACGATATGGTTACCACGAATTCCAAGTAATGCCATTCGGTTTGACTAAACGCACCGGCGGTATTCATGGATCTAATGAATCGAGTGTGTAAGCCATACCTAGACAAATTCGTGATTGTATTCATCGACGATATTCTTATCTACTCCAAAAACGAAGAAGAACACAAACAACATCTAAGAACAATTTTAGGGTTACTCAAGGAAGAGAAGTTGTATGCGAAATTTTCAAAATGTGAATTTTGGATTCATTCGATACAATTCCTTGGGCATGTGATTGAAAACACTGGTTTACACGTCGATCCAACTATAATTGAAGCTATCAAAGATTGGCCGACACCTACCACACCTACAGAAATTCGTCAATTTCTAGGACTAGCTGGGTATTACCGAAGGTTTATCAAAGGATTTTCCTCAATAGCAAAACCTTTGACCAAGCTAACCCAGAAAAATAAGAAGTACATTTGGAACGAAGATGAAGAAGAAGCCTTCCAAATCCTCAAACAAAAACTTTGTAGTGCCCCTATTCTAGCATTGCCAGATGGGATCGAAGATTTTGTAGTCTACTGTGATGCATCACACCAAGGTTTGGGTGCCGTGTTGATGCAATGTGAGAAAGTCATGGCTTATGCTTCACGACAACTCAAGAAACATGAAGAAAACTACAACACTCATGACTTAGAGTTAGGATCTATAGTCTTTGCACTAAAAATCTGGAGACACTATCTATACGGTACTAGATGTACTGTGTCCACTGATCACAAGAGTCTCCAACACATCTTGAATAAAAAAGAACTCATTGCGGACCCAAGTATCAATATGCATGGGCAGCCGTACAGAACTCATTGCGGACCCAAGTATAAATATGCATGGGCAGCCGTACATAACTCATTGCGGACCCAAGTATCAATTACTTGGGCAGCAATACAGAACTCATTACAGACCCAAGTATCAAATACTTGGGCAACCGTACAGAACAAACAGGACTTGGTCCAACAACGTATTCAAACAGGAGTTGCTCCAATTAAGAGATCGACAGAAAAGTTATGCCGACACACGACGCAGACCCCTAGAATTCCAAGTCGGAGATAGGGTTATGCTAAAAGTATCACCTTGGAAAGGCTTAATACGATTCGGTAAACGAGGAAAACTAAACCCAAGATACATCGGACCATTCAAAATCCTAGCCAGGGTTGGTCCAGTGGCGTACAGACTTGAGCTTCCATCAGAACTCAGTAGTGTACACCCCACTTTTCATGTATCTAATCTAAAGAAATTCTTATCAGACGAATCACTCGTCATTCCACTCGATGCAATCCAACTCAATGACAATCTTAAATTCATCGAGGAACCAGTAGAAATCATGGACCGAGAGGTCAAACAACTCAAACAAAGTCGAATTCCAATTGTCAAGGTTCATTGGAACTCATGACGTGGTCCAGAATATACGTGGGAACGAGAGGACCAGATACGTCAGAAATACCCACGTCTTTTTACCAACAATGCTTCTACTCCTAAAACAAATTGATCTCCGGGACGGAGCTCTCTTAAGGGGTGGAGACTGTAACAATTCGCATTTCAGGTTAATTACTATTTCCGAATTTTTACTATTCATTTCTACTATTCATTTTTACTATTCATTTTCACTATTCATTCCTGAAATTTTTATTTCACATTCTCATAAGATAAATTATTTCCATGATAAAGTGAAATTTGACGCTCGTCGGGTCATTTTCACAAAAGTTATTAAGAAACTATACGTTTGGTTTAAACGTCGTTTAAACATCTTTCGCATAACGAAAACCAACTGCGACAATTTTCCTCGCATCAGATTAATTTTTAGTACACTCACAATCAATTAGGAAATTTTTGATAATTAAGTTAAAATGTTACCAAATAGACCCTGTGTCTTACAGAACTAAACTTGCGTTTTAAGCACTTTTACTTATCTGCAGCCTTAGCCTATACCTGCACCACATTTCCTAAGACGATTAGAAGCTTTTATATTTTTGGAAAAGTCAACATATTTTCCCTCCTCCTTTGACCAAAAATCATTCCTTGAATTTTTAGGCTTACAGTTTTACGTCTAAAGGACATTTAACACCAACCGACACTAGACTGAGCCCAGTCTAGACATTATAGGTCATTTTAATTCATTATTATCATATTAGAAAAGTTACAAATTACTTTTCTCAGTTTTACGCAACTTTCGTATGTTTTACGTTTAACGCGTTTTAAACCTACGTTTCCAGCGTTATCAGCGTTTTCGCGACCCATTAAACTTATCACTCATCATTATAAGATTATAATGAGTATATTGACAAGTTTAATCATTCCTACAAGTTTCGTATTTATACGATACCCGGTTTTACGTTTCGTGACTTAACGGCTTACAGTTAGCGATTAACGGAACCAAAACTCACTCCGTAAGCTAGATAAGGCCAAGGCAACTTATCTAGTCACCCTAGCCTTATCTTGGCCGACTATGAAGAGTCTCCAAGACTCTTCTTATCTTGCCTATCCAAGATTGCAAAACTTGTTAAACTTAAGCCCTAAGTTTGCCTAATCTTGCAACACCTTGCAAAGCTTTGCATACAAGCTTGGTTGAGTCAAACATTTTGCACCTCCTTTGACTATTTCAAGGCTATATAAATCCCCTTGGTCCTTGCTTCTTGCCGTCCCATAGAACACAACACAAACACATTCATATTGCTAGTTTACTTCAAGTATTATCAAGAAGATACAAGTGCTATATCAATCCAAAAACTCTTGTTAAGTTTTTATTGATCCAAAGCCCTAGTTTTTATTCCTTTTGGTGATCTTCCATCCACACAAGAAGAGTTCTTGTAGAAGTCTTCAAGTGCTTTTCCAAGTAATCAAAGAAGTAGGAAGCTAGTTCTTGATCAATAAAAGTCCTATCATTGTTCTTAGTTTCCTTTCATTAGAAAGCCAAAAGTTGTAAGAAACCCTAACACATTTCCTTGCTCAATATCATTTTCATGCTTATTATGCTTCATTCATGTTATATATGGTCCTTGTGTTATGTTCATGATGTATAAAAACCCTTAAAACAAGTTAAGAACATTATATGTTAACCTATGTTAAGTAATCATGGAAACTAGAGACTTATATTGTGAAATTCGACCAAAATGGTATAAACATGATATTGGACAATTACCTACTGTAATAGAGGACTTTATAAGGAAAACATAGAAATTTGAATCATCGAAAACGAGTACACGAGTCAAAAGTTATGGCCAAAAGAAGTTAGCGAAACCAAAACGCCGAAACTGTCCAAAACCTACTGTCCCCGAACTGAGGTAAATTTTAGAGGCACTTCTGCTCCATTTCATCAAAAAGTTAAAACATGAAAGTTTTCCGGAATGACGTTTTATTTAAACAAGCTTTAGAGTACGAGACCTGAAAACACATAACGAATGAGATATTTTTTTAAATTCTTAACAGCCCCTATGTATTGCCTAAATGATCATGTAACAAGGTCACGACCAAGTAAAACCAAGAGGTCTAATGACCTTAAGCCGAGACCACAGCCACGGCTAAGGCCAAAGCTGAGTCTCAAGACCATGGTAGCCATGACCAAAGCCACGGCAATGCCACGGTTAAGACCATAAGGCTTTCTAAGCCGAAAACATGAACTAAAGTATTTGTAATAACATAACCAACCAATTTGGATCTACTCCATCAATAAACCATGAGGTTTTGCAAATAATATCACATCCGTATGAGACTTAAAGAACTTATAAAGATTACCATCTTCATTCAAAATAAACTTTCCTAAGTTTATTCAACTTTCGGACATGTAACGTTTAAAGACCAAAAACATATATTTTCTATCAAATACTACAACACTAGGGAGCTTCGTGTGAGGGGTTTCATTTGGGTAAACGGATCGACGAGTTGCTGGATTTACGAATTAAAGTGTCCTAGCTCCTCGAACGTTTACTACATGACCTCTGAATTATGATGGCCCGAACGGTAGTATAAGATATACAAACTAAACGGTTTCATAAACCATCATCATACAACGACCTATACATCATACTAAGTACTACATCATGAACAATATGCAAGACATATATAGGCTTGTCTTTGTATTCTTAGACATTATTCCAACCTAAGTCGCAACGTTCTATTGTAGGTTGCACTTAGAGGTTTCCCGACTTATCCATCGAACTCATTAAGGCACTAAAACACCATCCAACTCACGGTGAGTTCATAGCCCCACTTTCTATTACTTAATTGTTTTACAAACCCTTGGGGGGAATACATGCTATATTTTAACGAACACAATGCTTTGAAATTGTATGCTATCTCATTGTTTTATTATCACTAAGTACCATCATTGCCACTCAAAGACCCCATATCATGAACCATTTAATCACTAGGATAGTGAGCGCGAATATTGTGAATAGGTCTATTGGGATTGACGAATCCCGTTTGTGTTGACCGGTTAGGCAAACAAAAGCACTATATTTAAGACTCAGGTATGACGGCAAAGTACCTACCGGGGTAAATCTGCCGATCGATATTGGTACACGTTAACGTATTGGTTGCATGAGCTTAGTGGATAATAATAACCGTTTTGTTTTCCAACCATTAGTGTGAGTCTATAGCTCACATTACCAACATATTGTGTTCAACTACATAAAAAAACTCTATGAATATCACTCAACCTTTGTGTTGACAGTTTCAAGCATGTATTTCAGGTGCATAATGATCAAGGATGGCACGGAGGGGCACAAACTCAATCAAAAAGGCTATAAATTACTTTATCATTCAAAAAGACATCAAAAGACTTTATATTGATGTATTTTGAAATCATGGAACCTTTTTGTGACCTATTTTATAAACTCTGATATATTAATTTGAATGATAATTCCTTTTTAAAACGACTCAGTTAGAGATCGTTTTCTATTATTATGATTGTTGTGCCATCGAGTAACACCCAGTTTGAATTCCGCTGCATCATTGAATTGGGGGTGTTACAATTAACATATCAGCCATGTCTGAATCTGCTTCAACCTCCAATTTTAAATGCACTAAAGTAACTAATACGGCTGTTCTTAGAGGATAGTCTTTCTCAACCAGCATATATATCTCTATCCCATCCTTGGTAGAAATTCTGTGTACACCACATGTGTCAAAAAGCTTCCATGAGACATCCTTGATCACTGCTTGAAATCTCCATATAGCTTCTCCACCATCTGGTTCATAAATCCTCTTCAGCTGTACCTACAGTTCTTTATCTTTATCTTCACTAGGATCTGCAACTTTGAACTTGTCTTGTACTAAGTTCCATAACTGATTAAGATCTTCTCTATCAAAACCCTTAAGCAAATCTTCAAATAATCTATATCTCTCAGATATTCCACCAGTTCTCATGATCTTCCACCCTTTCATTCTACCTTCTGTGAATACTTCCCAATCTATAATAGGGTGTTTTGTTTGAATTGGATTGATGTTTGTGGATTCAGGAACTACCACAATCATACTCTTGATTTGCTTATCAGTTAATCCCTTAGGTTCAGTATTTTGTTTCTTTGCTGTATCAGATTCTAACATCTCTGCTTCCCTTTTCTTTCCTTTACCCTGCCTTGTATCAATTGTGAAATCCTTTGAAATTGGCTTGTTGAGTCTTGCATAAGCTGAATAGTAAGCTTGTTCAATTTCAGCATCAGATCTTCCTTTAAAGTAACTCTGCTTCCACAATGCTTGATTTTTCAAATAACTCTTCATGAAGCTGATATGTTCTTTATAAGTAGGTATCTTCTTTTTGTAAACTCTACTTTGTCTTTCTCTGATCCTCTGCATAAGATTGCTCTAAGCAACTTCTTTATTCTTCTTCAAAATGAATTCAGTGAGCTTTGCAGACTTTTCTTCTTCACTTAAACTCTGATCTTTAAGAAGCTGCACTCCTTGTGCTCTCACAATTGGATCTGAGTCTAATAAGTATTGAAGTTGTTCATCAAAGGTTTCTTGAGTAATCTGCTCATCTGAAGCTATCTTTTCTAACCTTCTTTCTTCCATAAAATTAATGACTTCTGCTTCAGACATCTTCTTTGCTAACTCTGCATCAAGATCAATTTGCATCTGTTCTTTTGCTTCTTCATTCATTTGAATTTTCTTTGCCACTTCAGCATCATGATCTATTTGCATCTGAGTTCTTGGCTTAACAATTTTCTTCTGATGAGGCTCTTCTTCTTCAATCAAAATCCCTTTGCCCTTGTCTTTAGCAGTTTGTACTGCTTGTTCTTCAACATCAGCAGTTTGTACTGCTTCTTCAACATTCTGAGCAGTATCTTGATTTTGATCTTGTTCACCCATATCTGTATCATTACCACCATCAGTACCTTGTTCTTCATCCAAATGCCCACTAGTACCTTCTTCAAATTCTATGTTCCTCCCCTGAGTTCCAAACTTCCTTGATTTCCCCCCCCCTGTTTGGGAGAATCACCACCATCATCAGCTGAATCATCTGAGTTACTATATGAAGAATCATCATCTATCACTACTCTTGATCTTTTCCTCTTTAGCTGATCTTCCAACTTCTTTAACCTGAGAGTCAATTTAGTATACACCTTGGCAAAGTTGTTCTTGTAGTTTTTCAGATCATTCTCTAAAGTTTCCACTTTTTCAGACAATTTTGTACAAAGATTCGTCAATTCAGTTAGTTTATCTCTGCCCTCATCACTTCTAGCTGTGTTACCTGCTAGGAGAGGTGAGTCATTGGGCAAGGATCCAGTTTCCACTCTAGTTAGACTAGGTGTAGACCTTCTCCTATAGGTTGTGATAATTAGGGGTGGTTGGGTTATTTCTGGAACTGGAATGGGTGTTGGTTGGGGATCATTTGGGTTTACTGACCCTTCACCCTGATCAACTTGAATCATCTCTGGAAATAGAGGTATTTCTACCCCATTAAACAATCTACTAGCCATAGCCATATTTTGAAAAACTTTTGATTGTAGGCTAGGAGTAGGAAAAATTTCTTTATGTTTCTTTAGCAAATTCTTTTTCTTATTCAAAAAGCTTTAAACAAATCTTGGATACATAAGAAATTTTGTTTTACTTTTCACATTTGCAACCATACTCTCAAATATAAATTTTGAAAAATTGAAAACCTTGTTTGTTGACAGACATATGAGGGCAATAGCAATATTGCTACTGAATTGCTTCCATGATGTTCTTTTGGGACTTAAACAATGTAAGAGAGTATGTATTAAAAATCTCTATTGTGGGGAGAAACATCCCTTTTGAAAAGTGAGTTTTTGATTGGATGTATCATACCCCATTCTAGTAATTTCTTTCCAAATTTTAGTGTTTCGCATATTGTTGATACCATCTGAATCTTGCAACTTAAGATGTCTCCTAAGTGTAGATTCGGTAACAACAAAAGATATGCCATCCACTTTGGAGTGAATTTTTATGTCTTCCTCTTCACTAATTTTGACAATGGCGGTTTGCCAAAACTGTGTGATATGAGAGACAATAAGAGTAGGGGAAACAGTTAAAGCATACCTAATATGAGACGCGTTCAAGAAGTCCACAATATCAGAAAATTTTGGTCCATCCCCTTCCTCTGTTTTCTCCAAATAAGCAACCTGGTTGTGCGTTTTGATAAATTCCAAATTAGCCATAATAGTCTCAGAAAAAATTTGATTTGACTGTGGTAAATAGTGAAAATTTAGGTTAGAAAGTAGAAGATGAAAGTGAGATGAGATATTATTGAGAGAATTAGGGTTTGTATTTGACTGACTTAAAGAATATGTTAACTTTTATTTTAGGATAAGATTATAATATAATAAAAGTTAAAATATCTAGAAGAGGATCTCTTAAAAACCATAATTTAATTAGTAAAAATCGCAACAAACTTCCAACGACTAGTTTTTACACCAAAATTAATTACTGACACAATAGTACCAACGGCTAGTTGAGCAGTACAAACTTGCACTAGCAGTACAAACTTTGCACTAGTAGCACAAACCATTATCAAAAATTTTCAAAGA